>CM077831.1:11465802-11683302 GCA_039720395.1 Liquidambar formosana | reverse complement strand
AATATGAGTGGGCTATTTGAGATTTTGAGACTCAAAACTGATGGTTAGATAGGGAGGTACCAAGCGTCAAATGAATGGTGCTGCTGGAGTGTTTTGGTTTCCCCAGCTGATATGATGGCATCTGTGATGTTCTAGGTAATTATGGTGTGTTAATTTGATGGTTGGAGTTAAGGATTAGTTGGGTTTGGTGGTAGGCGTTAAGGATTAGTTGGGGTTGGTGCTAGGCAATAAGGATTAGTTGGGGTTGGTGCCAGGTTTAAGGGTTAATGGAAGAGATGAGTATTAAAGTGTCTATTTTAATGGAGTATCAACAGAGAATAAATACTACCTCCATCCAACAAAGATATGCCAATTTTGACAAAACATGCAGTTTAAGAAAAGTTATCAGTGCATTGACTTCTCATTTATAAAACTTCATCTTTCCAAAAGTACCCTCTCCTACTTGGTGTTGGGTTTTGTGTTGAAAGGAATTATTGAAATAAAATAGGGTAGTATAGGAAAGTTCAAAAAATTTATAATTTGACTTTTCAGAATGGACAAACATTTTGGGACAGAAAAAGTAGCAAAAGTTTCCTATCTTTGTGGGATGGAGGGTGTAAATAATTAGGAACCGATTTGGAATAAGAGAGAGGCAGGCCTAGGTGCACACCTAGGGTTCTCAGGCACTAGCATCAATATATTTGAATGCATCATGCAACCAAATGTAAGGCACCACGCCAGCAATTATGCATTTATCTCACTATTCTAAAAAAAAAAGAAAGAAAAAGAAGAAGAAAAATTCCAATAGTAATATATAAGCTAGTGGATTTATGACCTCTCCTAGCTGGACTCCGATTCAATATTCTAAACTTTGACATCTCAAATCTCATTAAAACCTCAATGCAGAGCAGGGCTGGCAATTTGGATTTAGGAACATACATAACCAGACCCAATCTGCTTACTGATAGAATCCATATAACTCAATATCGGGCCCAACCCACTAACTTGTAAGTAGTGAGTGCCTTGGAAACTATGGTGGCGTTTGAACCTGATGCAGATTCATACACGACCCAAATTAAACCCTAGTTTTTTTAATAAAAAAAATATATTGAAGATAAAAACACATGTCAAGTGCCATGGAATTATCTATTTATTTATTTATCTTTTACCAAGGGATAGAAGAATTTAAAACTTGATAGAACTCACCATTTTTTTATTGGGATCAAGTTTTGAACCACAAACATCCCTTCATAAGATGGGAGAGATATCACCTGTTATAAGTGCCATAATTGTGCTATGATATAAAACAATATTAACATCAAGGATCCAAATTTTATACAAGAAAAAATTATGATGAAGGAGTCCTCTATTAGGGGTAATATCAGACCTCTCCCTTGCCCCCCCTCTCTGGGGAGAGAGAGAGAGAGAGAGAGAGAGAGAGAGAGAGAGGAGCAATTAAATTTCGTGAGTTTTAGTTGCTTGGCTCCCCAGAAACTTGTGTTTTCTTCCTCTTTTTGTTTATTAGCTTCTTCTCATTCAATCCCTTCTCTGCACTTCCACTGAAAATGAGAAACTATGTATGTGAACAAAAAACTCAGGCTAAACGTTCAATTTTTGAAGGAGTAGTAACTATTAACCATGAATCTATTTGAGATATTACTATGGATCAGAAACAGAATAGTTCTCATTATCTTAATTTGTTATGAGTTTAACAAGAGGGTGTAAAAATATCAACAAGGAAAATTTTATATCTAGCAGTAAAGGTATTAGGTATCTTTAGTAGATATGAGGAAGATTGAAAAAAATATATGTAAGCTATACCCATCAAAATAATCCAATCATTTTGGGGAAAAAAAACACATGGAACTAACCAAAATCCAAATGGGTAGAGGTAACATTGCTTCAGTATATGGCAGAGGACTAGCAATTAGCAATTCTACTTTAAGTGTAGCATTATTCTTAGGTATACGATGAATTGATGAACATACCATTAAACTAAATCCTCTTGTATCTTGGGTATCTATTGCAAACAAATCCTGAAGGTCACACATGCCAACAACACAAGATCATAAAACATTCAAAACCTCAAAGAAAAATTATTTTAAGCTTATGTGCATATAAGTGTTAATGAATCTAAAAGCTCATCTTATCCTTGAGTGAGATTTTCAAGTGACAAAAACATGAAGAGAATGCCAATTTTAGTGTGAAACTAAGAGACCCAACAATGACAACAACAATGGCTTCTTTTTCACTTGATTACTTATGGATGAAAAATATGTGTACACTTATACATGTATCTATATATATATATATATATATATATATAGAGAGAGAGAGAGAGAGAGAGAGAGAGAGAGAGAGAGAGAGAGAGAGAGAGAGCTCTTATGGATGGAAGTTGTCTGTTATGGAAAGCTTGTCAGGCTACACTCTGCGAGTGGTTTCTCCTCTTCACACAGAGTTGAGAATAATTGAAGAAGGTAAGAAGCCCCAGTTTCTTTACTAATTACTTACCTAATAAAACTTGATGGGCTGGTGGGTTGAATTGTAACCAACTCGTATGCAATTGGGTTCCTCTTGGGTAACTAGTTACCAACCTGATTAAAATTTTACTTCACCCAAACCCATTTACTGCTGGCAGATATGGGCGGTTCTTGGGTTTTGGTTGAGATTGTCATTCTTAACCTAGAGTTTTGTCAGAGTAGCTTTATATCACAATGAAAGACTCAAAATTTATTTAAACAAAGCCACAAAAAGAGCCTTGGCAAATTGTGTCCTTTGATCCTGACCCATATACATTTGTTGAATCTTTTGAACTTAACTTAGGATAGTTGCTCTTAAGATTTTTGTCTTGCATTGGAGATGCTTCAAATTTTCATTCATATGAGGATTTAACTTGCAATTGGAAGATGTTGCAGCAAGTAGGATACTAGACATATATTACCCCTTTTCTCAATGACAATGCAACTATTGGTCTTCTTTTATCTAAAGCTGTCCTGTTGGAAGAGCACTTAGGACCCCCAGCGTATATTTGTTCCATATGTAGATCTTTTCTGTAAGTAAGAAATGAATTTCAACTTTCTCCTTTTTCTTAGAAATTTAGAGCTAATGAAGATATTGGCTGTATCATCTTTTGAAAACATCTCTGACATTATTAGATTATTCCTATGTCTTTTGTTTGATATTGTTCGGAAATTAGGAGCCATTGTCTATTGCAATGGTAAAATTCTCAGGCTACCAAGCTCGAAGGCGCAGGTTGTAGTCTTGAGAGCGGCCACTTTATATTAAGATCCAAACTCATCCCTCTTAGGACCCCACTTAGCGGGACCAACACCTTGTAGAAGCCTTTATGATGTTTGGTAATTGCATTGTGTTCTGAGTAACTTTTCCTTTTTTAAAGTTTCTTTCATTGCGTACTGAACTTTTACAATTCTTATACATATAGAAACCCTTTATATGCATCATTGCTGATGAATTATTATGTAAACAATAGGAAATTGCGTGCTACATGGGTCTGGAGCTTGGAAAGATTAAGATAAAACGTTTTGCTGATGGAGAGATTTATGTTCAGTTGCAAGAGAGTGTTAGAGGGTGTGATGTATATCTTGTGCAACCCACATGTCCTCCTGCAAATGAAAATCTTATGGAGCTTTTGATAATGATAGATGCTTGTCGAAGGGCATCGGCCAAAAATATCACTGCAGTGATTCCATATTTTGGATATGCCAGGGCTGATAGAAAGGTAACTCTGTTTTAAGTGGAGTAATATGAACACATTCTGGGTAAACCTATAGGTTGGGTATCATATATATGATAATGTATAAGATATATACCCAATCAGTTGGATTTGTCACTTGTATTTCGTGGACCTGGGCCTTTACTGTTTTTTTCCCTTATGGTAGATTGGGGGCTTAAATCATACTTCTAAATTGTTGTTTGACTGTAGGCTCTATTACCCCACGCTATAAGAAGTTATTACATAATATTGGTTTACCACTGTGTTGTATTATTCAGATGACTAATTAGTTTTATTCATTATCTCCATCTGCTGCTTTTTCAGACTCAAGGGCGTGAATCCATTGCAGCCAAACTTGTAGCAAATCTGATTACAGAAGCAGGTGCAAATCGTGTTCTTGCTTGTGATCTTCATTCTGGGCAGTCCATGGGTTATTTTGATATTCCGGTGGATCATGTATATGGTCAGGTAAGAAGCCCATACTATCTGAATTCCGTTGTGCTCCGTTTGGTAGGAAAGGATGGAAAAGTGGAAGGAAAGGTAGGGAAACTTTCTTTCCTTCCTCTTTGTTTGGTAAGCAAGGAGGATAGAAAGGAATAATTACATTATTTTACCATACTAAGAAAAAGGAAGGAAAGGAAGGAAAAGGTTATTTTTGTCACAGCATCTATTGGTAACCCTTTCATTCCACTTTTCTGCCTACTCTTTGGATGAAAGAATTTGGTGGGCTGGAAGGATGCCTAATCATTCCACTTTCCTTTCCTAATCAAACAAAGAAAAAGGTATCCCTTCTTCCACTTTTCCCCGCTCCCCTTTCCTTCCTTCCAGTTTTACTCTCTACCAAACGGGCTCTCATTTTATCTATACTACCTATGAAAAGATGAATGTGAGAAAAACTTTTGATTGACTAACATAACCTTATTTTAATTTTTAAATACACAACTACCCTTCTGCATATATAGGAAATATATATAGCAATATAAAACACATACCTTAATAAGAATTCTAAAGAAACTAATTCATATAATAATTAAATAAAACTAAACCCAAATAGGAATTCCAAGGAAACGGAAACTGTAATTCGTAAAACCCTAACAATGTAAACATATAAATACAAATAAAAACACATTATAAAAATCATAAAACCCTAACACAGGAAAGAACAACTACTACTTCCTTCTTCTGCGTCTTCTATGTGCATTCATTGCGTCCCATTTCTTCTGGTGCTTTGTCTGGTATGTAGTTTTCAATAAACTTGACTCATATATACAAATTATGTTTAAACATTTAAATCTCTGCCTGCATTGCATGATTGGACTTCTAAATCTCTATTTGAATTGCAAAATTAGCAAGAAAAAGAAGAGAATCAATGACGAATCAGTTGAATGAAAATAAAAACATGAATGCTTGAACAAAAACAAATGAAAACCCAGACGAAAAGGCCAAAAAAAAAAAAAAAAAACTTGAATTGCATAAGTAAAGTTTTGAATAGCATATATAATCTTTGATTATTTTCTAAAGATTCGCATATCAGAAAAAACTTGAATTGCATTATTGAACTTTTAAATTGCTGTTGTTGCATAATTTTCATATTTTGTTGAGAATTCATATATAATCTTTGATTTTTGAAAGTAATCAAGTCAAATTACCAAGAAAAAGAAGAGAATCAAAGACGATTCAATTGAAGGAAAATTAAAAAAGAAGCAAGCTTGAACAAAAACAAAACAAAACCCCCCAAAAAAAAAAAAAAAAAAACCATTAACGAATGCACAAGAAAAAAGGAAAATAAAAAGGGAAGGTCTAATGAACCGCCAAAAAAAGTCCCTATCAAATCGTGAGATTCATGAAACTTTGCAATATCTACCTGCAAACCCAAAATACCAAACTAAACAAAACAAAACCAAAAAGAACAAAAAGAAAAGAAAAGAACTTAGATCACAACCCCCCCCCCCCCCCCCCTCACAAAAAAAAAAAAGAAAAAAAAAAGGGAAGTTCAAAATCCTTTTTTTTTTTTTTAAATGTACAGGCCCAAAAAAATAAAATCATAAGCAGTGATCCACCACGCATCGACGAAGAAAATATATATATATATATATATATATATATATAGATATCGAAATCAAATCATAGTTTTTTTATTTTATTTTAAATAATGGTAATTTGAGAAAAATGTACAGGACATTCCTTAGATAAAAACCCATAGATTGATGACATCTATTGGTGCAACATTGATCGGTGGCGATAAAGACTCATAGATCTTGCAATTTTCAACCTAAAGACCATCAAGTAAATCAACCGACGAGGATTTAAACCATATAGGCAGACCATTAAGGAAACCAATTGACAATCATTGAAAGCATAAACCCAAACATGCGATTCATGACCAGATGGTGGTGAGAGAGAGAGAGAGAGAGAGAGAGAATAAAAATGGGTGACAAACTGATAAAGAAATAGAGATGAGAGAAAGTTAGAGAGAACGGATTGCAAATTTGCAATCAAAACAAATACATAGAGAATGAGGTAAAAGAAAAAAAGGAAAGAAAGACAGAGAATGAGTGAGAAACTAGCTAAAGAAAGAAACACAACGCCTGATAATGGCATGTCTGTAGGGTTTGCAAAGCCGCACAAGTCTTGGTTTTTATTTTTGTAAGACTAATGTACTAATAATTTGCTATTAAATCTTTCGACGGCGTAAATATGTTTTGATTGGAGAAAGAGACAAAGAGTGAAAGAAAGAGCATTTTGTTTCAGCATTGAAAGTTTCATAAAACCTTCAAAGAACCTATGTATAATGAAGTTTTAAAGATAATTTTAAGCACTATGATTTGGGAGAGATAATGAAAAAAAAACATAGTAATCATATCAAAAGAAGTAAAGGATTGAGTGATCAAAGTGCTTTCATCTTATGCAAAGGCACAATAAAATTATTAAATTAAAAAAATTATTATCATTATTGAAAAAAATAATTTAACTCAAAAAAATTCACGTGCAACGCACGTGTGCACCAACTAGTACATAGAAACAGATGTTGGAGTCTGGCATGGATGTGAGGTGTCTCATCTCTGACACAGTAATTTGAGGAGTTGAATTGAGATGATTTTGGCATTACTGAAAAGGCTAAAACAGAAGTTTCCTTGATGCTGAGGATTCCTTCCATCATGTCTTGCTTCCTAGTTTAAAGTTATATTGCTTTTCTACCATTAACATATTCATATATGGTTTGGTTTATTGGTTGGTAACACTTTTGTTTGTTTGTGCACCACTAGCCTGTGATACTTGATTACCTTGCCAGTAAGACTATTTGTTCTGATGATTTGGTGGTGGTCTCACCGGATGTTGGTGGAGTTGCTAGAGCTCGTGCTTTTGCTAAAAAACTCTCTGATGCACCTCTTGCCATTGTGGATAAAAGGCGTCATGGACATAATGTTGCAGAGGTAATATCTACTAAAATGAATCTGTTGGTGCTTGGATTTACTTGGATTGCATACTTATTTGTTGATTTCCTTATGCTTTTTAATGGCTTAGTTCAGGATATCGAGCAGTTGTGTTATCTTTCGCAATGTTCCTGATATAATATGATTAATTACATTTAACATGTTTGATATGGTGTTTGTAGAATTACCATTTTTACTAGATAACTTGTGATTAATCATATGCATGCCGCAACATTGACATATAAACCTAATGATGGGTAATATTTACCCAATATCAACCACGCTTCTAAATTTCTATGCCAAGGTATATGTCGAGGTCTCAATGTGAAGATATGTCGATGTTGATGTTAAGTTTTGGAAAATTTAAAATATGTGTGTAAATTTGTCAAAACTTTGAAAAATATGAAAAACTTTCATTTCCAAGAAATAATAACAAAAGAATATAATGTACAAATTAGATATAACATAGAAAAGTAAAATTAATTAGTAGCAAGTATATAATATTTAGATGATAAAAATTATTGCTAAGTAATATTAAGATGGTAATAGTAATTGCTAACTAGCATATATAGAATCCCTCCACAATGTTAAATACAAAAAATTGTCCCATTATAAATGAAGCTGCAAAATTGTTTCTCCTTCTGATAAGTTGATCTTTGCTACAACAAATAACTACTTAAGAAGTGTTATATTTAGATGAAGCCTATCAAAAGAAAATGTATTGGGATGAAAATATGATATGAATGTGGCTGTTTTGATCTTTTTTTTTGGGGGGGGGGGTCTTTTTGTATCTCTTTGGATTGTATATTCATTTGAAAAAAAAAAAAAAATTTAATAAGCAACTATTGATAAACATAAAAAAGGTATAGATTATGTAGTTTTTTCTTACATTTTTCCTTCGCCGGCAAGCCAAATCCATCTGAGCATCCTCCTGCTGGCTATAATTTCTCTACCTCTTGTATGATGATTCGATTTTGTTCGGGGTCAAATCTCTTATGCTTTTACTTGACCTGTGGATGATTCGGGTCTACATTCAGTTGGTAGCATACTAGCATATGACCTAGGCATCTATGTTGGGCATATCCTCTCGGGAGTATGCGAACACATCTTTATTATCAATCAAAAACTTGCTGAGTTGCTCCTTAGCATGAGACGACTGGGGAGCTCTGACCTAGGTTATGCTCTCAGGATGCTGAGGATTGAGCTGCAAATCCTCTGCTTCTTCTGTTGCTGCTAATAAAGCTTGTTGTCTGATATAGACATATAGTCAAGATCCCAGGGGCTTGTTCTATGATTGCTATGCTATTTGATGCTTTGTCTGTTGTTCCTTAGGCTGGAGTGCAATGACGTAGCATTTTCTTGCTAAAGCTTGATCCCTCGAACCTCTATCAAACCTTTGGGAGTCGAGAATCTGAGGCACTGGTGATAGGTTGAAGGAACAACCTTCATCTAGTGAATCCTACTTCTTCCGAGTATGGCATTGTATGGAGATGGGCCTTCCACAACAAAGAAATCTTATATGATTGTTACCATGCTTAGAGTGGTTGGCAGTTTTATTTGGCCCAAGAAACAGTAGCTTGGCCATCAAATCCTACTTATGGGGTTGAGTAGGGTTCAAGGTCTGTTTTTGAAGATTCATATGAGTAAACACGAGGGTGAACAAGATCTCTGTAGAACTCTTGGTGTCTACTTGGGCCCGCTTCACTACACTGGTGGAGATAATGGGTGTGATAAGGAGTGCATCTTCATGGGGGGTATGTAGTCTCTCCAAATCCTAATCTGTTAAGGTGGTCAGACCTCGTGGCTGGTTTGCTGCTAAGAGTTGAGGGTCCAGATGAACTGCCAACAGATGTGATACATATGCTTAAAATGAGCTTTCCTGTAATAGTTCCTTACCGTAGACTTGGTTGCCCCCTCGAGGATGGGCCCTCTATGTATGGTGTGAATGACCTGTGGTGGGCCAGCTGTTGAGGTTGATCTTCCACAATGTAGGGCTATTGCTAAGGGTCCATAGGTGGGGCATGTGTTACGTTCTTGCTAAAGTATCCCTTCGTTACCAAATCTTCTAGTTGAAGGCGCAGACTTGCACTATACAGTCTCGTGGCCCTTGTCTTTATGATAAACACAATGTTTGGTTTGATCTCGCGAGGTAGGATCACCTTTCATCAGACTTAACCACCTGAGAAATGGTTCACTCTTTATTTCCTGTAGAATGGACTGGATGGGCATATTAAAATTGGTCACATTGGCTAAGTGCTTGCCTCTAGTCTTTCTTTTCCTTATGGGCTCCTGATCAGCTCACTTGGAGTTTCTGTTGAGCTTGGAGTGTAGATTATTTGATTTTCTAATTGCAACAGTTCCCTTGGAGGATTGCTCGTCTTCTAACTTGGAGTACTTTGCTCTTGTGAGCAGATCCACCATAAGTTTGGCTGGGGTTTTCATGATGGACGGGTGGAGGCCATTATTGGTTGGCAATCCCTTTTGTAAGCTATCACTGCAGTCTTTTCATTGTGACCTCCCACCAATAGCATCTCCCTCTGGAACTGCTTAGTGTACTCCCTCAACGGCTTCTTGTTCTCCTTCCTCATGTTGAATAGAGCATCCACATCCTTCTTCCTCTCCTAGTTTTGAATGTAATATGTAATGAATGCCATGTAGACTTGCTGAAAGTTTGCTATGTTGTTTGGAGAAAGCCTGTGAACTAGTCTAGAGCCAAGCCATGTGAGCTTGAGGAAAAAATTCTGCACATGAGCGCGTTGTCATGTTCATGTAGAGTCATCACTTGTTGATAATGGAAGAGATGAGCAATAGGATCAGAATTCCCTTTAAAGGTAACAAACTTCAGCATCATGAACCACCGCAGGGTAGTATGATCCAGGATTTCTTTTGTAAAAGCAGATTTGTTGAGGTGGCATACCACCTTTCTAGTGACCTGCTAGGTGGCTTGATTCTTAGCTAGTTGCTCATTCCGTAGGTGACATGAGGAAGATTTGACCGGATGACCCGATAGGAATCTTAGTCTTGCCACCAAGATGACGAAACTTGTTGGAACTCCGTTGAATGCTCCTCCTTGAGTCTCGTACTTTGTGCCTGCTAGAGACATTCTGACGCTCAAGTAAGAAATGTGTGTTAGAAGGGGAGAGTACGAGAATCAGAGATTACCTCCTCTTATTTGTTATGTAGATATTTAGAAACTGAAGAAGATCATCCCGTGGGTTGTGGGATTTGATTTATGAGAAGGAATCAATTAGTGATCCTTGATTGATCCTTTCCCTATCTTCAAGATTGGATGAGCTGCAATTATCCCATTCATTCTTTGGTGGGGAGTTTAAATTCCTTCCCATCTTTATATTTCCCGCCTACATTGACAATGAGGGATTAGATAGTGAAGGATATTTCAACAAAATTTGTTGAGTTGGATAGTTTGATATCTAGCAGGTTGGGCTGCTTGGGTCCATGGACTTTTGTGCGGCTCGTTATGCCTCATTAATCAATGTTGGGCCATTGAGGCTTGATCTGAATCTTCTCAAGGGCTGGATTAGTTTTGATTTAACATTCAACGAGGTCTGACCCAATTGCGGACACGTGTCTTCTTTTGATTAACGGGTATTTTTTATTTTCTATACAATCTCTACAATGTCAAAGAGAACTGCTGTAGACCATGTTCAAAACACAGATGCCTGGACGCTATAAGCGTTACAGCTCAATTGAGAAGGAGCTAATTCAGAGATGTGAAGAAAGCTCCTCACCAAATGTGTAAAGGGAAGTCTTAGCCCAACCTTGAAGAAACCCTCATACACTAAGACCTCTAAGATTACTTCTACAACCATCCTCAATCGTGGTCACCGTGGGTTGCCTCATGGTCACTTTGGGTTGCCTCGTGGTCACTTTGGATGGAATGAGATATGCATCCTTCACATCTCCAAAGCAAATAATTTTGGATTCCATGGATTCAAAGTGAAAAGAATAGAAGAGAAAGAATGGTTAATTGGAAAAAGGAACTTATAGAATATGTAGCAGATTGAGCGGTATATAGTTCTATAGAAGAAGACTAATGCTATAATACCACCTCTTAACCGCCTTCAGAAAACTACAAAAAACCAAGCCTATTGTTGCATTAGATTCACAAGTAAGCTTTACCCATCCTCCTATAGCCAGAAGAATGCAGAAAAGGGGGCAACTGTAGTAAACAAAAATCATCCGCTAATCAGAAGAGGACATGTGTCCACAATTGGGTCAGACTCAGTTGAATGTTGGATCAAAACCAACTCAGCACTTAAACAGATTCAGATCGGGCCTCAATGGCCTAACACTGGTTGATAAGGTATAACAAGCCTCATGTCAGTCCATGGCCCAGCTTTCTAGATATTAAACCATCTAGCTTAATGAATTTTATTGTAATATCCTTCACTCTCTAATTTCCCATTATCAGCATTGGCGAGAAACATATAGATGGGAAGAAATTCAAACTCCCCACCAAAGAGAGAAGGATATAATTGTAGCTCATCCAATCTTGAAGATAGGGAAAAGATCAATCAAGGATCACTAATTGATTCATTCTCATCCATCAAATCACACAACCAAGGGATGATCTTTTCAGTTTATATATACCTGCATAACAAACCGGTGGAGGTAATTTCTGATTCTCATACTCTCCCTCTTTTAACACATATTTTTGACTTGAGCGTTAGAGTGTCTTTGGTAGGCTCCACACCGGTGCGAGACTCAGGGAGGAGCGTCCGGCAAAGTTCCAACGAGTTTGGTCATCTTGGTGGCAAGGTTGAGATTGCTATCGGGTGATCCAGTTGGATTTTTCTCGGATCACTGATTATAGACCCAGTGAGAGTTTTTGGCAATGCAACTTATGTTGTAGAGGATTTGAATTTGTTGAGCTTGTTAAACAATTAATTGTGTGAATTAGGGCCTAAGACACTTAACCCCAATACATCTAACCGTATGGTAATAAATTGATGAGAAAATGAATCATATGTACCAACATACATGCGAACCCATGGGAACATTAATATTAACATTTTTTCATGTAAAGATAGTGTTGTGAAAGTTTTCATTGACAATTAATATTTATATTATCATTGTCGCAACTATCCTAGTACTTTAGTAGCATAAAATGGAGGTTTTCATATTAAATAAATATCACTTTTGAAGTTCTAGTGATATTGAGTCTTCATCCTACATAAGGAGACAAATAGTGCAAGGGAAAAAACAATGTTTGAGTCATTAGCAAACTTAGAGGAGTATTCAGTTTAATATCTCCCCCTCTCTCTCTACCTACCCTTTTATATCCCAAAATTAATGAAGACATTCCATAATGTTAATTTAACATTGCGGGAGTGGATCAAGAAGGAATCGACTCATGGTGTTGTATGTGTAGGAGGGCGTCTGAGAGCTTATACCATTTGTTTCTGCACTGTGATGTGGCTTTTTCAATGTGGCTGTCCTTGTTTCAGCTGACTGGGATTTGTTGGGTTCCTCCGGCTTCGTGTGCTGATTTACTAGTGATTGACTATGGTGGTTTTGGTAGGAGTTCCAAGGGGGTAGTGTTGTGGAGATGTGTGGTTCTTGCTATCTTTTGGGTTTTGTGGTTAGAAAGAAATGCGAGGTATTTGACAACAAGGCAGAGGAGAGTGGGATTCTATGGGAGAGGGTGGTTTTTTTAGCCTCCTTTTGGGTTTCGGTTTCTAAAGAATTTTATGGAGTGCCTTTATTCCTTATTTCTTCTGATTGGTTAGCGGTGTGTGGGATGTAGGATTGTTGCTGTTTTTCTGTTTTTTCTTTTTTCAGTGGACTCCTCGTCCTCTTGTACATTCTCCTTCTCTATTAATAATATTTTTTCGTTGCCTGTCAAAAAAAAAAAAAGAGAAGGAATTGACGCATGCTGCATAAATCATTAGAAGTCTTCCTCACAACGGTATAGATGTATAGTGTGTATTTTTGGTGACTTTGGACTTGAAGATTTATCCTATAAGGGTAGTTATGCAGTTTGAATTACCAGCCTGAGACAATATACTACCTACATCCACATAATTATCCACCTTATAATTATCACCCACAAGTACCACCATCTTATTCATTATCTTACATTGAGTGACCTCATAGTTATGGTTATCTATTCCATCCTTGTGCTTCTCCACCAGTGCACTACTCTGAGAATCAACAGGATGGAAGACAGTTTGTAGGTGATCTTCAACTACATTTTTCCACAAGGCTGGTGAGAAATCTGAGAATAATAAGAATATAACTCTTTGAGAAATACTAGATATAACATTAGTGAGAATCAACCACGACATTTGTTTTGGTGGTGATCAGTGAGTATTATCAATTTATTATTTGCCTTATGTTCATTTATGGAGGAGGAACAATTGAACATTGTTAAATGTTAAAAGTTAAATAGTTTAACTCTAATTATTGTTAACTTTTTATAATCATGTTTATTATATAGAAAGCAACAAAAACTACTAATTATGACCAAAAATGACTTAATAACTTCATAAAATTCTTTACGCATACTTTCAAGGGGGCAACTATTGCCACCCCTCAACTTTATTTGCACCCCCACTTCTTTTAAACTTGTTAAGGTTTTCTAAAAAATATATAAGGTTTTCATGGACACTGGTCACGTTATCCACTAAAAAACATCGTTTTGAAAAACTTTGTGGAAGAAAGCTCATCCAAAATCTGTCGTTAGAGTGGACTTTTTGGCCATATACAATCTCTGTTAGCGTAAAGATGAAACACGGATTATAAATGGCCAAAAAGTTCACTTAAACGATAGATTTTGGAAAAACTTTCTTCCACAAAGTCGTTCAAAAAGGTATTTTCTAGTGGACCACGTGGTCAGTTTTCATGAAAACCTTTTATATGTTTCATAAAATCTTAAGTTTAAAACAAGTGAGGGGTGCAAATAAAGTTGAGGGCTGGCAATAGCCGCCTCCTACTTTAAAAGGTTGCTAAGCTGAATAATTCTTATTAAAACTCCTTAAAAATATTAATATATAGGATTTTGGAGTGAAACCATGGAGATTAATTAGTTTTAGACATGTTGTACAAGCTTAAAAAAAATTCATGACTGTAGTCACCGAGTCTTGTTACGTATTGTATTTATACCCACATCCTGTTACACCGTTACTGTTTAAAACACTAATACCCTGTTTTTAAAACCATGGTTAAACCTTAAAAAGGTTATACTAAAATTATTTAGAATTAACATGTTTGTATATAAAATTTTTGCAAGTCTTGCCAGGTTTATTACAAAATAAATTTTGAGAGATAGATTAGTTGAAAGAATGTACTATCTCCAGTGATGCTTCACCTTTGGATCTGCGATTTCATATATTTTACTAATTTTTTATTTTTATTTTTGATGAAGTAAATTGTGTTAGATTCAAAAGGGCATAGCCCATGTACGTAAGATATATACAAGCACCAGCCAATAAGACCCCTACTTGAGGTTATTTTGCTTAGAAGCTTTCAACTTTGAAGACTCTTGGTTTCCTTTTTCTTTGCCGTGATCCTCACATTCAGCTGTTAATCCGTACCTATCCACCCCATGTGATAGAGTGATACTCCATTCGATTCCCCTTTGATCTGATGTGTACTACATAATATAAAGGCAGCCAGCAGTTTGTGGCTGGCTGACATATCACTGTATCACCATCAGAGGGAGGGCATGGAAAGAAA
Source organism: Liquidambar formosana (assembly GCA_039720395.1). Taxonomy (NCBI): domain Eukaryota; kingdom Viridiplantae; phylum Streptophyta; class Magnoliopsida; order Saxifragales; family Altingiaceae; genus Liquidambar; species Liquidambar formosana. The sequence goes on along the minus strand of CM077831.1, from coordinate 11,668,458 downwards.
GGAGTTGATCACCTGATAAAATTGGGATCATCATGATTGAAGCTTGAAGCAGCTTAACGGTTGAAATTTTCATATTCCAAATATGTTCTTTTATAATTTGTGCAAATTGTCACTTGAATTTTGATATCTTTCACATGCACGGACACACACAGACAGCCAGTTACAATACACACATATATAAATACTAGCTGCTGAAGCACACGCAATGCGTGTGCAACACGATTAATGTGTAATGCAAGATTTTTCATAATAGAAATATTGTAAATATAGAAATGATTCAAAATATGACTTAATTATTGAAAATGGTAATGAAATTACAAAGTCAAAGTGAAAAAAAAAGTAAAGTAAATTTCTATAAGAAGAAAGATATATACATACAGACTCAGAACAGTTTATATAGATGTGGTAACAAGAAAGATACATAACAATTGGTCAATTCTTTAAGGGGTGGTTGTATGACTTTTGTATATAGGTGGGATTACTATATTAAAAAACTTGTAACTTTTATAAATAAATAAATAAAAAGTACAATTTATTTGTTGCTAAAAAAAAAAAAAAAAATTATATAACCGTACATGAAATCTGTCTAGAGAGGAGACAGAAAAAAGGAAAAAAAGAAAAGAGACTACAGGGAAATTAATTGAACTATAAAATATCTCTACAACATACATGAACTAAGATGGGAGAAAAAAATCTTACAAAAAAGTGTGTGAAATCGACATCTTCCACTCATCCCCCCCCCCCCCCCCCCCCAAAAAAAAAAAAAAAAAAAAAAACAAAACATCATGGTTCATGTAATGTCCTTAGTTCATAAGTGTGTTATTTAATTGAACTTTAGTTTTTGTTAGTTCATAAGTGTGTTATTTAATTAAACTTTAGTTTTTGTTTTTGATCTTTTGGATTACCCTGTTGTTTCGAGCCCACATTCTCACCTCTCAAAGTTGAGATCGACATCTTCCACTCATCCCTCCCCCACCCCAAAAAAAAAAAAAAAAACGTAATGGTTCATGTAATGTCCTTAGTTCCTAAGTGTGCTATTTACTTAAACTTTAGTTTTTGCTAGTTCATAAGTGTGTTATTTAATTAACCTCTCAAAGTTTGGTTAGCCATTTATTCTCAGCCAAGAAAAGCAAAAAAAAAAAAAAGAAGGAAAGAAAGAATTAATAACGCCCTCATGTGTCGAAGTATGTTTTGACCATTCTCTCAAGCAAAAAGCACCACAACTCCAGACCTTACATTTAAAGCAAAAAAGAGGTGTAGAACATGAAGTCTGAGTTTGACAAAAAAGAAAAAATGAAATATTTGAAAAGAAAAAATGAAATATTTGAAAAAAAAGGCTCACGAAACACCCAAATAAAAAGGAAAGTGAAAAAAAAAAAAAAACATTAAACTAAAGAGCACATGAAATCTGCCAAGAAGTAAAATGAAAAAAAAATTGCATAGAAAGGTAAAGAATCTTTACGAGAACAATGGTGGTAGCATTATTTTTGTTGTTGCTCCAATAAAATGATTAGAAAAGAGAGATGGGTTTGCTTGCTAGAATATCAAACTATTAAGGGAGACAGGCGTGAAATAGGAAAAATTACAAATGAAGGAGTTTTTTTTTTTGCGCAAAGGTAACTGCCTGATCACAATCAAAGGGTCAATACTATATCCTCAAGCACATCCAACGGATATTAAGTAGAGTGAGATAACTTATCCTCTTTTTTTCCCTTGCTGGCAGTTATAATAATTGACAAAAGGATTCTAAATAAAATTAAGATTAAGACTACTTCTCCTCCTATGTGAAGAGACCACATGAAGCAATTATAAGATCCCAATGCAAATTAAGATTAAGACAACTTCTTTTTTCAACCACATGAAGCGGTTATAAGATCCCAATGCAAATTAAGATTAAGATAACTTCTTTTTTCTCTTTCTTTCTTCTTCGTTTTTTTTTTTTTTCTCTTCAAAATTTTAATTTAATACCTGTCTTTTGGGAGACCTGAAAAAGTGAGTAGTTACACAGATTGTTTCTCCATGTTTTTGCCTGTCTCATTTTTTCTCCCTCTCTTTTATTTATTTATTTGAATTTTAAAATTTTATTTTAATAATTAGTTTTTATTTTAAATGACTAAAAAAGTGGTAGTGTAAAGTGATGGAGAGAATTCTGGTTTAAGGAAATGTGGGAGGATTTTGGGGGTTAAAATGACTATTGTAGTTCTAACTTGTTGCCTTCTAAAATCAAATGAGGGTGATTTAGTAACTCCCCTTGTACATCCAACCAAAACTCCAACCCTTTTCCATAATATATATATATATATATATATATATATATATATATAGATACACACACACACACACACACACACACACACACACACACACACATACTATTATAGGGAAAATTACACCTAACCCCCCTGTGTTTACTGACTAATACACTACACCCCTCATACTTTTTGAAATTACACTAACACCCCTTGTTAGAACGGAAAACATAGTGGAGTTTATGGAGATGCGGAATGACGGATCTACCTTCCTACACAAAACACGATGTTTAAATGGGAAAACACATAAAGCAGCATTGTTTAGCATTGCACACAATTAAAAGTTAAAAACTCTCAAATGATGCCATTAAATGTCTAAATCAAGGAAATAAATAAAAATTTGATTAAAATTAGTTTCACCTCATCATCATATAGAACAATTGATACATTTTTTTTTTTTTTTTTTCTAAATATTTGGTCAGAATAGGGTTACCCGAAACCCTCTCCATCACTATAAAAAAAAAAAAAAAAATTTGTTTGTCCATCACAATAAAGTAAACAAATTAAATAAATTAATAAAAACCTCAGTGGTCAATTATTCAATAATTTCACCCCTTAGAATGAAAATTTTTATGGAATGGTAAAAGAGTTCAGTATAGATGCAAGCTTGTGGCCTAGGTTTGGCAACATTCTTAAAAATAGACTAGCCTCCTTTGTGAATGCAAACTTCCCTCTTCCAGATGGGGTCTCAAAATGTGAGATAGCAGCTAACATACAGGGGTAAGATGCAAGCTTCCTTTGTGATGCAACAGGTCGAAATCCTTTTCCTCTATTTTCTTCTCTCCCACCCTTTTATTACAGTGAGAAACCCACTGAAAATATACAACGGTCTCAAAATGTGATGCAACATGTGGTTCTAAATCTCTTCTCCAGTCAAAACACATCATTTTGGCTTGAACACAGTTAAAATGGGCATTTGAGGCCAACTTTTGGATGACGTCATCCACCCACATTGACGCCCCAAACGGCTAGTTGACGGGTGGGGGTTACGTGTATATTATTTTCAAAAGTAAGGGAGGGCAGTGTAATTTCAGAAACAACAGCGGATGTCAGTGTGTTGGTTAGTAAAGGATAGGGTAGGAGCAATTTTCCCATATATATTACAATCCTAATGCTCCAAACTTTTGAGACCTTAAAAGGGAAAGTGCTCTACTCCAGAGCCCACTTTCAGTTGCTGCTCTTTTCTTAGAACTGGAGTATCTTAATGAACTGATATGTTTGTATGCCAAGCATGGCATAACTATTCTCATATCCATCCTGAAGATACAAAAAGTATCATTATTTATCTATTATTTTTTGGGTACAAGGAACCCCTTACGTGTAAACCTTGTGCCCATTCAAGACCCCACAACCCACATGGACTAAATAACTAAAGGCCCATGAGAACCATGGAACCTTGTGCGGGTGGTGGCCCCAAGGAGTTAAAATGAGTTGAACTCATGGCCTCTGCTTCAAAAAAGTATCGCTATTTTATTTTACTCAATGATTCCATATTGAATCATCTTCCTTCAGATCCTCATATATATGTCGGGATGTCATATTGCAGGTGATGAATTTGATAGGTGATGTTAAGGGGAAAGTAGCAGTTATGGTGGATGACATGATTGACACAGCTGGTGAGTTTTCCTGCATTTGAAATCCAGTTTGTTACTATATTTATCAATTGGAAAACAAGTTCTTTATTTGATTTCTTTTACATAAATGACTTATGGTAGAGTAAGTAATTTGGTTCAACAATGCTAAAGAGGTTGCTTTCTATGGTGAAGTTATGGGCCATAAATTTCATTACCAGTGTAGTTTAATGTGAAAGGTTGATCTTGGTTTTCAGAAAAAATTATGCTAAATTATTTGAAGGGTTTTTGATACAATGATTGATTCATAATCTGTTTTTTTTCTTTTTAATAATTATATAGTTCTTTAAACGTAGGTAAATAATGCAGAGTTTCTGTTTTTATTTTTAAAAAGCAGGTAATCCCACCAATGCAGATTCACTAGTTATATGATATTAAATCAAGGACATATATATGTACATAGTGACCAAAACATGAATATTTCTGTGTACACATATATATTAAGGCATGCATTTAGGAGGCTTGAAGCATTAGGTGATTGCCTGAATATGGTCTGAGGCAACACATTCAGGTGTGATTTAGTTACATTGTGTGCCCAAGAATGCAAATGGTAGTCCTTTGACTATTTGGAAAATATTTCCAATTTTCAATCTCCAGATTAGTTTTTATTTTTATATATTTTAATTATCATATTTTGCGTCAGTTATTACCTTGCTTTTGATTTTTAGTTATTCTTATTCAATCATATATACTCCCTCCGTCCCAATTTATTTGCCTACATTTTCCATTTTGGGATGTCCCAAAATGTTTGCTTATTTTCAAAGTCAAAGCAATTAATTATTTCCTTTCCCAAAGGACCCTTTACAACATTTAAAGTTACAATAATTATACCAACCATCACATCAAGTAACATTCTCTCACAAGAGGGTAAAATAGGATGGTTCAATAAATTGATGATGTGGCAACTCTTTAAATGCATTGCCTAAATATTTGTGCTCAGTCAAAATGGGGCAAACAAATTGGGACAGAGGGAGTATATCTATCTATACTTCTATACTAATAAAAGTTTGTATCTTCGAAGAACTTTTGATTGACCTTTATACCCTTATTATAAAACTTAAATACATTTTTACCCTTCCCTTCAATAGAGAACTACATGTTAATTATAATTGTAAAGCCCTAACAACCTTAACATATCTATATACCACTAAAACAAATATAATATAAATATACTTTAAATTATAAGGACATTATTACTCGACTGTTGCTACTCTTATTAATTAAAATATTGTATTAAATACAATACTACTACTACTTAAAAACATATTACCATGTTTCTTATCCAAAAAGAAAAAAGAAAAATGAAAAAAAACATGTTACCATGTATTGAGAAACCTAATGGTAATCTACAACAATAGGTGCCCATACGTTTTCTTTGAAGCCTTTAATCTTATCTTGTTCTCTGTTGAAGACTTGTATTATTATTTTTATTATTTGTTTAAAATATAAATAGAAATTCACCTTTTATATGTATATATAGAATCCTAAAACCCTAAAAGAGCTTCAATATGTCAAAAAAGAAAAAAGTATAGAACTGCATCTTCTACACCCGACCATACTGCATCTTCTACACTCGACCATACTGCATCTTCTACATCATTCTTTTTTTGTCTTTTCCTGGTACGTTGTTTTTTTTTTTCTATATACAACACTTATGTACAAATTTTTATGGTATCTTTATTTTAATTTTTATATTTTACATCATTTGTACTCTTCTTCTACTCCGTATACATAGACTATAATGCATCTTCTATACAGTCCAAAAAAAAAAAAAAAAAATAATAATAATGTAAATAATGATGCTATGAAAAACTTTGGAGTCTTAAAAAAATTGAGAAAGAGTGAGAATTGGTCTCTAAAAAAACTATATTATGAGGGGATCAGTTTGCTTAAAAAATAATAATAATAATAAAACAAGAAGCCATATATGAACGAGTCTATCTTGCAAAGATCGTGTCTTTGATGGTGGACTACGATACCATTGAATAAATAGATGAATCAAGAAAAAAAATACGAGAAAGAGAAATCGGTCTCTGCTTGACTCGCCAATATATATATATATATATATATTTTATTTTAAAAATATTGATAATCACGGGGAAAATAAAAACAGCTATGGATAAAACTCTACACGAGTGAAAAAGGGTATGAAAAACTGTCTACTCTCATTTCAATCTTTGTGTGAACTCAAAAAATAAAAAAATTGTAGATAATAATGGTGTGAAAAACTTTGGAGTCTTCAAAAAACCGAGAAAAAGTGAAAAAAGGGTATGTGAGAAAAAACATAATCATGTTAAGTGAGGAAAAAAACCAACTATAAGTAAAACTCTATGTGAGAAAAAAAAGTACGAAAAACTATCCACTCTCTTTTCAATATATGCATGAACCAAAAAAAAAAAAACTATAGACAATGACGCCATGAAAAACTTTAGTCTTGAAAAAACTAAGAAAAAGTGAGAAAAAGGTCTTGAGAAAAAAAATTGAGAAAAGAAAACTCACAAGGTGGACGGTAATGCAACTGATACCACCAATAAATAGAATCCCAAAAAGAAAAGAAAAAAAAAAAAAAAAAAAAAAAAAAAAAACCTAAAAAAAACCCAGAGGAATCTAAAGATCATCACCAAATCTTGGTGGTGGTTCATTGAGTATAGCTGAGAAAAAGTGGTTTGGGTCTATTCATCAGATCGGGTGATTCTGGTGGTGAGAAAAAGAAAGAATGTGGTGTGAAGGAGGTTGTTCACTAGAGTGGCTATAAATTAGAGGGGGATGGGAGTATAGCAGATTGAGAGAAATGTGATATACACTCATTCAAATAATTAATTATTAAAATATGTTAAATTTTATTGTAAGGGTGAGGCTCGCTCCTATAACTTGATTAACTTTGAACTAATATAAAATTATAATTTATTTTTAAAAAATATTAATATGTATATAATTTTTATAAATATAATCAATTTATTGTTAGAGAAAAGTTACGCACGTGTGCAGTATCTAGTGCTACTAAATATATCAGTTGTATCACTATTGTTTCAGGGAACTATTAATCTTGTGGATCACTAGTTCCTCAGCCTGTTTTCTTATCTTTTTCACTACAAATGGCATTAGTGATTTATTCATATCCTAGGAAATGGACTTGATTTCTCATGCCCCATAATTTTCTAGCAAGTGTTAACAGCTCATCCTTGTTGATTGTTCATGTGAAGGCTTCATATTCATGTGGATGGATATTATTGATTGGTTGGTGGGTTATATAGGGACTATTGCCAAAGGAGCAGCTTTATTGCATCAAGAAGGGGCCAGAGAGGTATATGCATGCAGCACACATGCTGTCTTTAGGTATGTGGACCTTTTTTTGCACGGCTTTTCACTTTCATATTTTTGTGGTTTAATGGATGCTGAAACTCCAAGTTAACACGTGGAGAATCTGGATGCATCTGAACCAACCATCTTCCGTTGTTTACTCAAAATCTTTATTATCTCAGCCCTCCTGCAATAGAGAGATTGTCAAGTGGTCTGTTTCAAGAGGTGATCATAACAAATACCATTCCAGTATTGGAGCAGAACTATTTTCCCCAATTGACAGTATTGTCAGTAGCAAACCTCCTGGGCGAGACCATATGGCGTGTCCATGATGACTGTTCTGTGAGTAGTATTTTTCAATAAGATTGGAGTAACAAGATAATAAATGGAATTAGTTCATTTCTTCTCTACACGTAGGGGGTGTTTGTGTGTTGTAGTTTTCCTCTTTATCTCCTTTGTTAGCATTGCATCCTTTTTTGATCAGGTAGTTAGTGTTATATCTTACCTCATCATGTACAGTGCTGATCGTGCTGAAATAGAATGGCTTCTTTCATAGAAGGAAACTTGAATCAAGAAACCTTTTTACCTGACAAATTATCAGAAAAGAGGAAAGAACAAAGGCACTATGATCCTCCAATACTTTGGAAGATTTAAAAATTAATTCGTAGGCTTCAGATTCCTGCTTGTCCACTTTTGACTTCTATTAGTTCTTCCATCACAATTGTATAAATCCACATTTTCTTCCGGGGAGTTGAGATAATCTTTACATAGTTTATCATTCGCTTTGGAAATCATAGCACTGAGAGTAGATTCATCTTAATTAAATTTTTTTTTTTTTTTTTTGTTTCTGATTGTCAGGGTGGCTTTGAATCCTTTTCCAGCTTGGGCATTGATTGATCAATTCTCATCGATGGTGTGTCCTGCCCAGCTGGCGTTTAACTCTCTCCTTGGACACAGGATTGTTGAAACATAGCAATGCCTTACCCAGTGAGGGAACCCCAACTTCTTTGTTGTTTATACCCAGTCCAATTTGTGGTTTGTGGAGAGATTTTTTTTGGTAGCTAGAATTGACTTCCTCTTTGGTCTTGAAAAATCTCATTCCCATATATTTTTTCAAGAAATTGGTTGAAGATTTATATACGAACAATTGATGTGTAAAGTCTATTTCATGTTGAATTGATTTACAGATTGCTTCCTGTGTTTGAGTTTCCTTTTAGGTAGAGTCATCTAATATTTAATATATTGACATTTATCGTCTTTGGCTTTTGGAGTCCATGAACCTTAACATCTTATTAAATAAACATATTCTTGTCCATTGTTATTATTATTTGCTTGGTTTCATCAAAGGACATCTAGAAACAAATTTTAAAGTAGGATTTCATTGGGCATGACATCTTCTGTACTCATATGTTTGTTGTTAAATAATAAAAGCAAGTGGAGAACTAAAGTGAATCCTGAATCCTCAACCTGCTTAGGTTTTTTTGGAAACCAATGGAACCATATGGGATTAGGTAAGATGTTTTGTTACACAAGGAAATGCCATTTTCCCCTTGATTCTCTTTCTGGCCAATAATAACTTAGTGTTTTCTAGTGCTTTGGGGACGTCATAGATTGGTACTAGAGCCAGACCTACATTACGGTGGTGGGGCTGGTTCCACATGGGGATGCGTGGTCCTTTAGGGGTGGATGTGGAGACCAACAGTCCAATAAACCTCTTTAAAGTCCAACAGACGTAGGGTGAGGTGAGGCTCTATGCACTTAGCTATACTGAGCAAAGCACACGTGCGTTGCACAGGGATATTTTGTTTTAAAAAAATGTTCAATCTATAATGTTAGACATGTTCGATCATCTCAAAGCAATCCACAAATATTGTTAAATTTTTTTTTTTGGTCAATGCATATATCGTTATTTCAGTAATGGAAAATCACAATGTGTATTTTATTTTCTTCATGATTACGTCAAATTTAATTAACAAGATACTATAATTTGTATACTCAAACGAAAGGTCAAATTGGGGGCAAAAAGATGACCTATCATGAAGTTGAATTATGGTTTACCAAGAAGAAATGTAAAATTGAATTATGACCAATATAAGAACAAATTAGGACCTAAAGTGAATTGTTTAAGATTTCATATTTCTAGAAGAGAAAATTTTATTTCTTAATTCAAAAAAGGGGGTAAAAAAAAAAAAAAAAAAAAGATACTATGTCCCCTGGCTCTTGAACATCGTCATCTGCAATCGCCATAACAAGGAAGTTGAGTACGGACGGTTGATTGCAAATGAGACGATGTAGGATATAATATAAACATATATGTAAATATAATATAGATGATGAAAAACCAAAATCCCATTAACGATGTAGATCATACAATCAAAATTTGACTCCAACTTTGACACAGTTACCATCAACTCATCAAGGTTTGTTGTCTTCCCAAGTAATACATTATCTACTGAGTTGGTCAAAAAGCAATTGACAAGGTCGATAGTAAAGAAAAATGGAGAAAAAACAAATAGAGAAAGGGAAGGATAGAAGAAAATATACATGATTCTTAGAATTTGAAGAGAGAAAAGCTATACAACCCTAATCAAGGCTTCGATATTAGGATATTTTTAAGAAACGTTGGGACGTAGGAAGGAGCAAAAACGTTTTGGAACTTGTGCAGTATTTACCCTTTATTAATTGAGCTTTCGATATTAGGAAATTTTAAATGTTTTGATAAAAAAGGGTGACACCGTCTTTATGTCTTTTATTAAGGGTATATTGGTGAATCAAAAGTTTTTTCAAAGTAAACATATTTATAAGTAGTATAGATATAGATATAGATATGTAAACTCCCATCCTCAATTTGCAATGACCTGTTTTAAATCCATGGATTCAACTTCGCGTTGCTCCCACTAAGCCACCTTGGGAGATTGTCGGTTTGGATGTTCAAGGGGTCCCAATATTTTAAAAATCGTCTTATATGAGGATTCACATCTTTTGGAGATCACATTAAATGCATCCATAGTCTCACATTACATTAAATGGATTCAATACCCATTTATGATGTTTTTGTTTTGAATTTTTTTTTTCCCCCAAAATTTTGGAGTTTTAAATTGTTTCATTTTGTCTTTAACATGTAATTTACAGAATGACAAAGGATATTGTGGGCAACCAAACAAGATTCATTAACTTTTGACAATGGACAAAAATTGTGAGAACCAGGAAAGAAATGTGAACCTTTTTTGTGGGATAGAGAGATTATTTAATGACATAAATACTTGTATGCTATACGAAGAGATGGTTGGATTTGAAAAGATTAAGCAAATAAGCGAGAGAGAGAATATATCGCCAATATGATTATCCAAGGTTACTTATTTATGTGTAAACTATACTTTTTCCTCTGATTTCTAACAATTATGAATGCACTCCCTCTTATTTAGGAAATTACACTGCCGCCACCCCTGTCAGTCTTGTTGGATAATAGATATTCACAGGGTGAACGAAATGAGTATTATACCTTTATTATAAATCAGGATTTTTTAAGTTAAAAATGTTGGAAGTACCCAATAAGCCTAAATGTGGCTAATATAAAAGGCAGCTTTGTGTGTTTAGAAAGTGAACACTCACATTTAAACTCGATCCTATTCTCCAACAAATTTTCTATAGAGGAACCCCATCTCCACCATTAGGGGTGCAACTCGGTCTGGGCCAGGGGTATATCTGGACTGGACCGAATTAATTTGGGATCCTCAAAAATTGGACCAAATCAATCGGATCAGGATCGGTCTAGTTCTTGGTTTTTTGTTTTTTGGTAAAAGGTAAAAACTTTATTTAAGAAGTATTATTTCTTATTTAATAATACTTATAGGGCCAGATTATTGCCATCATATAAAATACTTTAAGCCCCCCCTTAATTTATATTTCTTAAGGTTTTATAAAAATATAAAAAGGTTTTTACAAAAACTAATCACGTAACCTAATAGAAAACATCATTCCGGGCAACTTTATAAAGAAATTTTTTTCAAAATCTATCATTCAAGTAGACTTTTTGGCCATTTTACATGGAAAATGTAATAGAAATTGTAAATGACCAAAAAGTATACTTAAATGACAAATTTTGAAAAAATTTTCTTTTACAAAGTTGTTCAAAATGATGTTTTTTAGTGGACAACATGGCCAATTTTCATAAAAACCTTTCATATTTTTCATAAAATCCTAGAAAGTGTAAACTAATGGGAGGCTTAAAATACTTTGTGGTGGCAATAGCTTCCCTCATACTTATATATGGAGTATAATATATTAATATAAACATATAATTATATATATAATCGTATATTTATTTATAAATTTTTTTCGTAATTTGGGAATTCGGTCCGGGCTGGTTTTGAAACCCTGTAAACCGTGGATTGGACCGAATTCATCAGTTCTTAAAATTGTGGACCGAGAACTGGATCGATTAGTGTTTGACTAGACCGGATCGGACTGAATTGCTTGGAACGGTACAATTCTCGAGTCTACCCAAACCAAGTTGCACTCCTATCCACCATTGCACCATGGCCATCAGTCCATCACCATTAGCCACTGCATGACTCCGATCTGAATCATACCCAGTAACCACCTTGGTCATCAAGCTCTACCATGAAATTGGAAAAAAACCAAAATAAAAAACCCATTTGCAGCAAAACTCCATCAAATCGGCAGCACATAATGAAGAATAATGGGACCACATTACAACCCCAAAACCCACACCATCTTCTTCATCTCCTTGCCATCATCCACCACTTTCTCCTTCTCATCTACTCCACAACTCAGAACCATTGAATGTTTTCTTCTTTTTTATTTAGTTTTTTTTTCTCCTACCAATAACCCACCTAGGACTAGTTCTGAGTTTTTTGAGGCCTTAGGTGAACTCTTAAAATGGGGCCCTCTATACCTTTTTTTTTTTTTTTTTTTTTTTTTTTCGTAGATCCAAAATAAAGTTTGTTTGCCTATGGATTTTAATTTATTAAGGTTTTAGAAAAATATAAAAGGTTTTTAAGAAAATTGATTGCGTTATCCACTAAAAGATATCATTTTGAACACCTTTGTAAAATAAAGTTTTTCCAAAATCTTTTGTTTAAGTGGACATTTTGGCCAAAAATTAAACAGAGACGGTAAATGATAAAAAAATCTACATAAACAATAGATTTTGGAAAAACTTTCTTACACAAAATTGTTCAAAAGATGTTTTCTAGTGGATTACATAATAAATATTTATAAAAACCTTTTATATTTTTCGTGAAACCTTGATAAATAAAAATTAGTGGGGTGTGCAAATAAAATTAAGGGATTGTAATAAGTGCTCTCTTTGAAGAAAAAAACACAGAAAAAAATTAAGCTTACAACAAGGGTTAGTCCGAAAATGAGGTCCTTATTTTTTAGCCAAAATATAGGACCCTATGCCGTCTTGCTTACCTTGCCTCAAAACCGGCCTTGAACCCACCTCTCCCTGTTCGAGTTGCATCTACTGTAGAGGAACCATCTTCAATTTGATCATTTTTGTGCGAGAACATTGAGGGACCAATTTTTTTAATCCTGAACCCAATCTTTGGTCACCCAGGGGTATTTAGTCTTGCAAGGTAGTCCTTGCTGATTCACACGGGATTTAGTCACACACACACACACACACACACACATATATATATATATATCTATTATCTATTATATCTATACTACCTATAAAAAGATGAATGTGAGAAAACTTTTGATTGACTAAAATACCCTTATTTTAATTTTTAAATACACAACTACCCTTCTGCATATATAGGAAATATAACAATATAAAACACATACCTTAATAAGAATTCTAAGGAAACTATAATTTTATAATAATTAAATAAAACCAAACCCAAATAGAAATTCTAAGGAAACAGAAATTATAATTCGTATATCTATACTACCTATAGAAGTCTGTATCTCACAAAAACTTTTGATTAACTAATTCACCCTTATTTTAAATTTTAAATACTTATTTACCTCCATATTTAACCAATTAAGACAAAAAGTAACCTTTAGTTGAGATAAACTCTCAAACAAATATAATACTAAACGTATTAAATCTTAAAACCCTAAAACATGCGGAAGGGAAAGACAAAGGGAAAATAAAGGTGACAAACTCAAGAAAAAGAGGATGGAGAAGAGGACAGTCCACGATAAGAAGAGATCGAGGACGAATCAAGTCTCATGCCTTAAACTATATTTAGGTAAGAACTACTTGAAGAAAGGTGAGGTTGTGTAAGTTGTTGGACTGACAACATGCAATATATCTATGGACTATGGACGAAAGCAACGAGCTCATCCAAAAGGCGTGGGTCAAGAGTTTCTTGAGACTACGGTTGCACGGCGTGGGGGTAGTTCTTGTTTTGTATGGTAAGCATAAGGGTGCCTATGGGAATTTAGTGGTAATTTATTTATTTATTAAACTTTGCAATCTTTGCTTGAATGACCAATTCAACTTTATGTATATATATTGATTCATAATCATGTGAAGGGAAGAAAAAAAATGAAACTTTGCAATCCTACTTGCTTATATATATATATATATAGATTGATAATCATGTGAGAGGAGAAAAAAAAATTATAGAAGAAACTCAACGTCAGGGGAAAAAAATGTATAAGTATAGAAAACTCACTTTTTTTTCAATATCTGTGTGAACTCAAAAAAAGAAAAAACCAAAATGTAGATAATGACGCCATAAGAAAACAAGACCAATTAAAAAAAATAAAAAAAACTATATTCTAAGGGATAAGTTTTGCTTTAAAAAAAAGAACCTATATATGAACGAGTTTACCTTGCAAAGATCATACCTATTATGGTGGACGACAATAGCATCGAATAAACAGAGGAATTCAAAGAAAAAACAAAACAAAGAGAAATCAATGGAAATTGTTAGCAAATTTTAAAAATGAAAAACACAAACACACACAGAAAAAAAAAATGAAGAGGAGAAGAATTCAAAGATCATCATCAAATCTTAATAGTTGTTCATGACGGAAAAAGTATTATTGAGAGAAAATGGCTTGGGTTTGTTTATAAGATTGGGTAATTTTGACAATAAGAAATAGAGATAGGGAACATGGAGGGGAGAGGATTGGTCAGCAGAGTGGCTGTAAATGAGAGGGGATGGGAGTATGACTGGTCAAGAGAAACGTAGTGGGAAGGTGTTCGCCACATTATGGATTTTTACGGTGAGTGAGAAAACGGGTTTTGACCATCTATGAAATTAATGGCTATAATTGTGATAATGGGAATAATTAAGAGTTGTGATTGTGATTGTGATTTGTGAGAGTGAATGTTTGTAATCTCATTATAAGATAGATTTTACAAAAAGTAGACTAAATAATATTAAAATAAGCGAAATGATTCTTGGGACCAAACCCAAAAGCCGACATGTTAAGCGAGCCTTCAAGGAAAAATGATCCATGTACAACAATTATGTATTTATTTTAACATAAATAAATATGTAAATAATTATATTGAAAATAGTTCATGTGCAACGCACGCGTGAACTAACTAGTATATCTAAAACGGAGGATTGGCACCCCTTTGTGTGCCAAGTGTCAAAATGAGATTTTTTTTCTCTTTTTTTTTTTTTTCCTTCACATGCTGAAACAGGGATACAATTGCCTTTTTGGTAAAATTACTTTTTAGTAACCATTTTCTAATCTAATACCAAAAAAGGATATTTTCTATCAACTTGCTACAAATTGACTACCAATGCGTGCTAAAATGACAACTAATTTCCATTGTTTCATATTAATTTGGGAAGTAGTCACTAAAATGTAATTTTGCCAAAAAGTTACTTTTAGTGACTTTTGGGAAAAACTACTTTTAGTCATCACTTTCCAACTTAATACCAAACAAAGGATATTGTTTGTCAACTTACCACAAATTGACTTGATAGGTGCTTCAAAAGGACTATTAACTTTCTTTGTTTGGTATCAAACTGGGAAATGGTCACCAAAAGATAAATTCCCCAAAAGATAAATTTCTCACCTTTTTCTTTTCCTTTTTTATTTTTGTTGGTATTACTTGCTCTTTCTCATGCGGTAGAGGTAAGTTGACGCTTGATATTCACTGCATATCTCTTTGTTTTTATGTGTGAGGATTAAAAAACCTATACTATACAATGTTCAACCCAAACTTAATAGACTGTATTATATTTTTTTGTTTTCTTTATGCTTATTCATTTCCCCTTCTAAAAATTGAAAATATAAAATTATAAATAGTCATAATTAAAAAGAGAGACAAATAAAGGAAATGAGGATTAAAAAAGAAAACGCGATCCGCCAAAATCTTCAAAATCTCCCGATTTGCTCCTAACACCAAAAAATAAAATAAAATAAAATAAAAATAAAAAAATAAAAATCTATTTTAATCAAAATTCTTCCATATGGTTAATTACATAAAGTCAAAAAGATTTATATTTTCTCTTATTTTCTTCTCCCTCTGACTTTTTTTCCTATTCTCTTTCTCAGTCTAGATTTTTTTATCATCTTTTTATTCTCTAATCTCAAACAAATTTTTAATATTTTCCCCCATGGTTTTTCACTCTTTGTGAAACCCACTTGAAACCTCATGGAAGACTAAGATTCATCGTTGTCATTCATTTTAAAATCTGCACTGTCGGATTTCGAGATACTTTCAACAGCTATACTTGCTTTGGTATACACCAACATGTTAAAACCATGATTGTGGGATGGGTTAAGCTTTAGAGAATTTTAATATTTTTCCACCAAATATCATAACGTGTTAGTTCCTTCATTTTTTACAAGTTTCTACCATTAAATTAATTGTTTTTCAAAATAATTTATCTTTTTCGGGAGTATAATTAAATTTTGTGTGATACATTATGCTGACATCACACCAAAAATAATTTTGATTGAACATCAAAGATTATTTTTGTCTATATCTTTTAAATTTAATTGACATATTATATTAACAAATACATTTTACTATTTTGGAGAATAAGTATTCTGTTAAAATTCTAATTTGCTAATAATATTATTTTTTTATAAATTAATCCGTGCATCGCACGAGATTCGAAGCTAATATATATATATATAGTCCATATGCTCCACGTTCTAGAAATTTTGGTCAAACATATTTACACCTCCAGGGAGGTGTAAATATGTTTGACCAAAATTCCACGTTCGGAGGTGTAAATATGTTTGACCAAAATTTCTAGAACGTGGAGCATATGGGCTGTTTTCATATTCTCCTAGGCCTTTTGGATTATCAATTGTCAGGATTAATGAATCTTGAAATTATGTCATTGGGGAGGCAAGAGCACCCAATATAAATCACAGACTTTAGAACATTGTATGAGACTAGCATGCTCTGTGGTGGAGGGCTTTACGCATTCGAGAAACTATTATTCATCAATAAGGGACACCCACCATCACTCACTCTCTCTCTCTCTCTCTCTCTCTCTCTCTCTCTCTCTCTATATATATATATATATATATATATTTATTTATTTATTTATTTATTTATACTATTAATCATAGTTAGTAAAATATGGTATGGGAGAATACAGGACGGTATACGTACGGAGTACAATTCGGTTTTTCTTGACAAAAATACAATAAAAAATTTGGCATAAAAATAGGGAAACGAAACTAGTAAGGATACAAGCATAAACGAGTATAATACGAATTTTAATTAAAAATTCGGGACAAAAAAATGTGAGTATTTTACGTTATTTCATTTAGTATATCACTATTAATCATTATTTTTATATTGTTTTATTTAACTATTCATAAAATATTATTAAAAAATTAGTCACATGTAAGATAATAATCAATTTTATTATTTTATTTTGTTTTATTTTTTGTACATTTGCTTATAAAGAAGCAAGAATTTGATTAAGAAGATGACTAAAAATTAATAAGTATGTAAGTCTTGATCTATATATATTTTCACATTTCCATTCCCTAAATTATTTTATAGTTTTGTCCTAAAATCATATGAAACATGATCTATATAGACATATAGTAAAATAATAGATATAATCATCTAATCTTTAACAAACCCAAAAACTTATATAAAGAGATAAGAAATTATAATAGAAAAATTATAAATTAGATCTTAATTTAACAAAATAAATATAAAAATCAAGATATATTAAATATTTGCAATAATATATATTGTCGATGATTATAGTAAGAGTCGAATTGTCAACAATACAATTAAGAGTATTTTAAAATAAGTATAATACGAAATACGTCAAATACGTGAATTATACGTTTGCTATAAAAAAAAGTAAATATTTTTAATTATGTTTGAATTTTGTACAATGAATGGGAGTTTTTTTATATTTAAAATACGTACGTATGTCGGTAATAAAAAACTCACCAAAAATATCCCATATTATATAGGGTTAGCAAATTACTACCCTCCGTCTACTCACCATTAGGTAAACTAACAGAAAAGCATTACATGATTGGCATGTGATGGTGTAGAAGCAATTTTAAGACAATTATGCCCTTTGACCAAGTATTCCTTGTAACTTGACTCATCCAAATCGATACCTAAATCACAAAAAATCCTATAATCAGAGAAATCATTGGCGATTTGTAGGCTTCGGTTACCTTCATGAATTTGGCATCACCTTGAACAAGCTGTGAACTATACAACCAGTTTGCCATGGTGTGAATTTTTTAATGGAAGAATTTGTATCATCATTGAACACGAAACGCATGGAAGTGATTATTGGGCTTTACCGATGTTGTCGAAGGAAGAAAAGGAAAAACAAAAAAAAAAAAAAAAAAATTTTTTTGAAGAGATTTACCTTTGTATTTGCAAGGTTTGTGGAAGATTCCCTTACCTTCTTTAATGTCTATGGTGCTTCCATAAAGAATTATACAATATTCATAAGTTGAAACTCACTTTTTTTTTTTTATACAATTTTTTCTCCCAGCCGTAACAGTTATGGTGAAAGAAATAAGCATCAAAACAAGAAACAAAAAATCCTTAGATTAATTTGGTTCCGTTCTTCCCCTTTTCTTCTTCCACCAGCGTGACCTAGACCACTGCAATCTCTCATCTTCATCTTCATCCATGGGTTTTGGGAAGTTAGGGTTTTGATGGCTGATGAGGCTGAATCAGTTGATTAATGGTGCTGATTCGGTTGACGGATTTAGTTGAGAATAGGATTGGATTATTGGTGATTGTGGTGTATATATGTGGTTGGATTAGTGGTGGTTTCTAGCATTGGGTCGCCGGTGAAGATGATCAGAAAATTTTCTTTTTTGTTCTCCTTCCTCCGTTTCGCTCTCCTCTTTCAGCTTTTTTCTTCTCTTCCCTTTTCTCTCCTTTTTTCTTTCTCTTTCTCGGATTGGTATGGCAACCTTCGAATTTGTCCTTATCCCAAGTCGTCCGTGCCAATGGCAGTCGGTAGCCAGAGAAATGTATGGGCAATTTTCTATTTTATTTATATTTTTTAAAAATAAATGACACCGTTTTCATAAATATAACATATTTAATTTTTATTAACTCAAAATCAACAATTTTCTTCTTCTTCTTCAAAAAAAAAAAAAAAAAAAAAAAGGGTAGAATTGACTTTGCACATCTTTGTTAACGTCGTAGCCCCCTGAGACAGTATAGGGGGTTTTTTGGTGGGTTTTTTTATTAGAGGGGGTAAAGTGCAAAATAGGTAATAATAGGAGGGGGTTTATTTCATTTTACCCTAATTTAAATTATAAATACATTTTTACCCTTAATTTGAGATAAGGACATTTTAAATAAATAAATAAATAACTTATCTAATCTAAAACACATGAATGGAATATATATCAAACCGTAATCTGGAAAAACACAAATCATTCAATTCCCCATGGACATGTGAAAAACCACTCATTCTATAAAGCAACTTACATGAAGAACGTAATTGCAGATTGACCAATCTCAAGAATTATATAAATAGAACTCATATAGGTTACTTTAAAGTTTCAAGTACTATGCTTATTGTGGTATACGAATAGAACTCAAATAGGTTACTTAAAAGTTTCAACCACTATGCTCATAGAATAGGTTGCTTTAAAGTTTTAGTTACTACGTTCATACTAGTATACGAATAGAACTCAAATAGGTTATTTAGAAGCTTCAACCACTATGCTCATAAAAGGTTAAATTTGAAACAAAGCCACTAAACCATCCTTGTGTGTGGCGTTCTTGATTTTTTCTTGGATCACATCCTAAGTTCAACAAATAAGTTCATCCATAAGTAACTTTGAAGCATCACACTCCTAACTTACAAAAAACATCACACTCCTAAGTTCATTATTGTTCCCACAATGAGTATATTCACATGGCATGTGGTAGTCACTAGGTGTGTCTAAGCTTATAGAAAAAACAATGCTCTATGGTTATCTAAATAATTTATGAGGGGGCGTTCGAACTGTGAAGAAATTTGGCAATAGATATTTCAACAATTAATTTCATTGTATGAAGTAGAATTTATATTTCCCACAAAAGTTTTAACGTGCATTGCTAGTAAATATATGTGTGTGTATGTATATGAAATTATTGAGTCAAACTAGTTGAATTAAGGTACCATAATATTCGGTATTCAATATTACCATACCTTAATTATTATAATTTTTCTTTTCATGATTCTTGATTTTCCTATTTAATTGGTGGTCCATTGAAATTTTTTCTTTATTTATTTATATTTTTAAAAAAAATTATTTTTATTCAAAATAAATTAGAGATGGCCAATAAACTAATGCCATGTTATCAGGAAAGAAAGATCATATTTAATGAAAGAGCCGAATGAATGAGAGAAGAAAATGAGAGAGGGAAGCTTAAAGAGTCATGCTACATCAACATTCTACTCTTTATATAATAATAATTGTTGGCTAAGTAAGCAATCCTAGAGGATGCTAACAATGGACTTTTAAATAATCTCAAGATAATTTAACAAGTAAATAAATCACAGCAATAGATAACAAGTATAATTGAAAGAGTTTGAGGGACAGAGAGGTTACAAACAACGATTTAACAAGGTTCAGTCTTCCGCTTACGTCCTTGTCTTAAGAGCTTTGCTTGAGGATTCAAATCTACTATCACTCTACTTCAATTTGGATCAGCAAACCTTTTACAAGTCAAGTATTTTAACCCAACATTTGCTCGACAATCCTCTTCAAGGGTCAAACTAAGGATTCAATCCAACCCTTGATTACAAGATTGTAGAATTTAATGTTTCTATACAAAAAAGTCTTTTCGAGAGTAGATTACACAACAATGAATACTCAACTTACTTCTAATGATAGCTCAATAAATGTTCTTTCATTCTGAATAAAATTACCATTTGAAACATTTAATGCCGGGAAAGAACCATTTGAGTGCATTTAATAAACCAAGAGCTTTTCAAAAAATTAGCCGTTATGTGTCAGGATTGCAGATTCAATTGACTTAATTCTCAATTCAGTCATTTATTTTAAATAAAATAGCTATTTAAAGCATTTAATGTTGGGAAAGAGCCATTTGACTGCATTTAATGCACCAAAAGCCTTTTAAAAAACTAGACGTTATGTGTTAAGATCGCATATTCAGTCGACTTAATTTTGAATTATGTCAACTGATTTGCCAATTCTGTTGACTAAATTGAGGATTCAACTGACTGATTCTACCTAAATCAAATGACACATTTCATTTGCTCTTTGTTCAATTGAGTCTACTGAATTGACATTTTAGTTGACTAAATTGGATAGAAAGCAACATAAAGTGATTTTCAAGAAAATTTGTTCAATTATGTCCAATCACTTTAACTTAGGTCTTATACAAATGATGAAATCAATTGGTTTGAAAGTCCAACTAGGTCAATAGAGCAAGAATTGAGCAACCAATTACAATTAACACTCAATTTAAAACCAAAAAGTACTTCAATGTATGTGCTTGCATGGTCTTGAGTGTTTGTTGATAGTTAATAATGCCTTTGTGCTCAATGAATCTTTATCCTTGTGCATGATGATGTTTTGAAAGTGCATTCCCTTACTTTCTTGCTTTGGTGAATGCTTTGAGTTTCATTGTGAATGCTAATTGATTGCCACTGTTTAGTCTTTACGTCCGTCGTCGTCTTGTCTTCCCAATGTCATCAACTTCGTATCTTTATTAATTTCCTCTTTACAATATTCATCTTGTTTTCTTTGTGCTACAAGACTCCAATCCTTCAAACAACAATTATTTTTGGCGCCAATCTACTTCGAAACTCACTAATCGTCTACTATACTAAAAGCTTATTCTGACGCAACAGAAGATACAAGAATTGGTAGTAAATCACGGGTCATAGTGGAAAGCACAGGGTATGATTTCCATTAGGCCAAAATATCATCAACATAATTTTTATTCAGCAGTGGATAATCAAGATAACGTTAGAGTTTCGACGAGGAACTAGAACTATTACTACTAGATGCAAATTTCTTCTTTTTAATTATTTCTTAAGTTGTATCTATTCCTCAAGATGAACCTAAACCAACATTTACATGGACTTTATCTATCGGAATATTACCTTTATATTCTTGAAATAATTTTCTTAATATAGACTTTAATGAGTCTAAAGACGATTCCAAATCTTCTCCACTCTATAAAAGTTGTGCTAACACTTCTAAATTTTCTAATTTATATCTAGGATCCATAATAAAAGCTAATCAATAAATTTCTAATTATTTTCCCCAATATTTATTAAATTTAGATTTTATTGAATTTAGAACAATACAAAATTCTAAATAGAACTAAATTCATCAAACTTGATAATAAGATGCAGGACTTGACAAGATGTTAGATTATACGCACTAGATAAGATTGTTATTTCTTTTTCAGAAACTTGTAAAAAATATTTTATAAATTATACATTAGTCTAATCATTTTCTGATAATGCAAAAGATGTGCTTTGGGAGAGCTAATATATATCTATAGCTTTACAATATTTTAAAACGATGTCTAATAACTAATATGTGGCATTCCATTTATGCGGAACATTAAGTGGTAAGTTCTTATATTTCAAATTTGCTAATTTATAATCTTTTTTGTAGATTAAACGTTTTGATAGAGATGAATGAAGATTAATAGCAATAGATCTTATTTTTTCAATAGTTCTTGAAATAAATTTTAAGCCATGTTGTACAATTGAATTTAAAATATAAGCACAACAATGCATATAAAATAATCTTCCATTAAGAGGTAAATTTAGATAACTTAAAAGAAATGTTGTAGCTGCATCATTATTAGTAGCATTAAAGTTATAGACATAATTTTTTTTGGTTAAACCCAGTCTTCAACCTCTTGAGATATGTATTTCCTAATGGTTACCCCAATATGTTGGCACTCTAACAGCTTAAATGAAATAATTCTCCTATTTAATTTCCAATCACTGTTTATATAATGTGCAATTAACGATAAATAATTTAATTTTTGTTTAGATTCCCATAAATCAGAAGTTAAACAAAATTTACCTTCAAAATTTTGAAAATTTAATTTTTCTTTTTCTTTGAAACGTTTTAAAAAATCATTTCTAGCAGTGTTTCTTGAATTTTGAAATTGAGGATTGAATCCTATTTGTTGTGTTCTTTCAAAATTGGGATTTTTTGCGAGTGTAAATGGTTGTTCATCTTTTAATTATAAATTCGATCAACAACTTTTTAACGCACAAGTGCTTGATCAAAAGTAAATGTTGTTAAATTTGTATGTCCGATTTATTTAGTAGCATTTGTGTAATATCACGATTACCTTTCTATGAACAACTTTTAGAGTGTCTGAGCAAAAAGGTAGTACCAGAGGTAGATGCTCAAGCATAATATTTTCTTTATAGCCATCCTTTTGTTGAATTGTTATTATATCAAAATGTAACCATGCTTCTGACCATTTTTTTTGGGGTTTTGTGGTTGAGGGTGTGGGTGTAGAAGAAGCATCCATCATAGGTAAGGTTGAGGGTGTGGGTGTGGAAATTGCATCGATTATGGGTCTGACTATCCAATATCCCCAATTCTAACTCGCTTGAAAAGATTTAAGAACGAAGAAATATAGATAATAACTTTTGCAAGTAAATGTGACTATGTAAGTATATGGCACTATCAAGTATCAATTAAAAGAAATAATGTATAATTTAATAGAGAATAAGAGAAAATATGAATGGTAATGAGTTTTTTATGAGTCATAATTTGAATTTATAAGCATGAAATAGTACAACAAAAAAATAAACAAGAAAACAAAAAAATAAAAAAACAAAAGAAGGTCAAAATAACATTTAAGATTCAAAAACCAAAAACCCCAACGATCATAAACATAGCCGTTGGGGACTTGTGGCCATATATATATATATATATATATATATATATATATATATATATATATATATATATATATATATATATTTTTTTTTTTTTTTTTGTTATGGCTATATTTATAATTATTTAATTATGAGAGTATTTATAAATGTGAACATCTTTGTAATGTGAAAGGGTGAAATGGGGGGTTATTTGTAATTTCTAGTATAACTTCTTCTCTGACAAATATATTAATATATTATTTTGGTTATGAATCATATAAATAAAATAATAATAAAAAATAAAATATTAGTATTGGTTATCTAATAAAATAATAATAAATACACCAAGTTTAGAATATTTTTTTTTCTTTCAATTAACACTTCTAATGGTGAGATATATAAAGTATCAAGGAATTGTTATTTTTTGGTAAACGTTCTCTTCGGGTTAGGCCTAATATCAGACTTCGGGCTCGAGCCAATGGGTTGGACTAGGCTATAAATCATAAGACTAAGCTTGCCCATCTCAATGCTTGGGCTAGGGCTGGGCTAGCCTTGAACAGGCTTCGGGCTAGGATTAGCCCAATTTTTTCAAGTTGGGTTGAGGATGGCTACGGGCTGCGGGCCAACGGGCTAATTTTATATCCCTAGGCATCGTCTTCCTTGGAGCTTAACCTGCAATGGTTTCACTTTCTTAGGAAGAAGAAGAGGAGGGGTGGAAGAAGGTTTAGGAAGGTGAGAGGTGGAGAGGTCTTGGAAGAGACTGACGTGGGAATTCTATGGGATACCACATTATTGCTAGGTGGACAACTCTTGGCACTTTAATGTTAGGAAATAACAAAGACTTGGTATTTACATCCCTAGGCATCGTCTTCCTTGGAGCTTAACCTGCAATGGTTTCACTTTCTTAGGAAGAAGAAGAGGAGGGGTGGAAGAGGGTTTAGGAAGGTGAGAGGTGGAGAGGTCTTGGAGGAGATTGACGTGGGAATTCTATGGGATACCACATTATTGCTAGGTGGACAACTCTTGGCACTTTAATGTTGGGAAATAACAATGACTTGGTATTTGTGAGATGCCTTTGAAAAAAAAAATTAAGTTAGTCCATAAACTAGTACTATTAATTATATCTTGTTATTAGAGTGTAGTAAGTTGTGTTTATGTGTCTAGTAAGTTGTGTTTCTATTTTAAAAAATGCATTTGACTATTTTTGTAATTTGGATTATTATTAGAAGTTGTAAAGGTGTTAGGTATGTATTAATGGTGGAAGCGCTATATAAAGGTGTAGAAATCTTATGTAAAAGAGAATCCAAAAAATTGAATGAGAATTCAGCCTTTGGCTTTCTAAGAAGGAGTTATTCTTGTTGTCTTTGCTCTGTATCTCTTTGGTGGATTCCATTAAGTGATGAGCGTTACCAACACTCTTATACCTTGGGTGGGTTCCTTAGGCTGGTGAGTCTAAAATTAACCTGATTTTCTATTGTCTATTTCCCAATCCTGTTTGGTTATATTCGCTTATTGGTATCAGAGCAAGTTTGACTCTTGGAGAAAGCAAGGATGAGTGGCTTAAAAGAATATGGACTTCAAATACTTCGGAGACAAGTTGGAAAGCTTCAATTGTGTTTACAACGCTACGATGCTCTAAAACATGGTGACTCCTATCATGGTTCGAAGTGTTATTTATCATATGATGAGGAGGCCTAACAAGGTTTGGAGTGGTTGTTCTCATTATCAGAGTATATTATCGATGACTTTGTTGAGTGGAGTAAGCCGCTTATTTATGATAACTATGATGATATGAAAAAAGGTAAGAATTTGACAGATGCTCATCTCTTTGACACTAAGTGAAAATTCCATAATAAAGTGAGTTCCAATATTGTTCTTCATTATGAACAGTGTCATAATTCTTTCTTGCTAAACATGGAGAAAAAGGATGAGAAAAATAAAGTGGATAGGGAACTACCACCAATCTTTGACGAATATGAAAAGGATGGTCATGTGATCTATAGTCCAACTTCAAGTTGTGAATTTGTCATTCCCAAAAAATACCTATTTGTTGATAATCCATTAAAATTAGTTGTTGACAAAGATCTTTATTTAAATGTTAAAAAATTTAAATGCTTCAAGTTAATGGACATATTGGCACAGAGTTTCAAATGGAATGATAAAGCGTGGAGCAATGTTGGACTTCATCATCAACTTATACCAACATATGAAAAGCATTATCAGGTTTTGATTGGAGTAATCATACTTCATTACAAAGTTCGAGGACGAATTATATCAAACCGGTGGAGCACCATGTAATCAAACAAGAACCATACTTTCAACCATCGCGCTTGGAGACTTAACACTAGAACTTAAGGATGAGTTCCTTCCAACTGGAGGAGTATGACGCTGAGAATTCTATAGGATACCACATTATTGCTAGGTGGACAACTCTTGGCACCTTAATGTTGGGAAATAACAAAGACTTGGTATTTGTGAGATGCCTTTGGAAAAAGAATTAATTTAGTCTATAAACTAATATTATTAATTATATCTAATTATTAGAATCTAGTAAGTTGTGTTTCTATGTTGAAAAATGTATTTGACTATTTTCTAATTTGGAGTATTGTTGGAAGTCATAGAAGGTGTTGGGTATGTATTAATGGTGGAAGTGCTATATAAAGGTGTAGAGATCTTATGTAAAAGAAAATCCATAATATTGAATGAGAATTCAGCCTTTAGCTTTCTAAAAAGGAGTTCTTATTGTTGTTTCTGCTCTGCATCTCTTTGGTGGATTCCGTTGAGTGGTGAGCGTTACCAAAACTCTTATCCATTGGGTGGGTTCCTTAGGGTGGCAAGTTCAAAATTAACCCAATTTTCCATTGTTTGTTTCCTAATCGTGTTTAGTTCATATTTGCTTGTTTTGGCCCTCCATTTTTCGGCGTTAAAGATAGTTATGATAATCATTCAAAGTGGCTTCTTACTTTGCCCAAACGTTTGATGGTCAACAATCTTCTCTACTTCCTGTTCAAACTATTTTGTGATAGTAGGCGGGGCTCAGGAACCTTTTACCTTTGTTGGATTTTGGTTTGCAAAGAAAGACTTTAGGAAACTTACATAGAAGGTAGGATGCACTTTCAGCCGTTCTAGTGACTTCAATTGATAAGCAACATTATCGACTTTCTTGATCACTTCGAAGGGACCATCATATTTCGGCATTAGCCCTCTATGTACTGTTTTGCTACTGATTTTCTTCCAAATCTGAGGCATCATCTTCAACAACACTTTATTGCCAACTTTTTTTTTTTTTTTAAATTTTATTTTATCAACAACCAGGAAAAAAATTTATTAATAAAAAGAAAGGATACAAAGGAGAACAAGTCGTCTACCTAAGGACCCAACAAGCGGAAAATAGAAAAACAAACTAACAAAACAACAAGACAACCTAATGACACACAACCACCCAATTCGACTTAATAATAAATAAAGGAATCGCAACAAAATAATTAAAAAGAGAAGCCCAAAAAGATGCCATAAAATAAATCTGATCTTGCAGAGATGTCAACTTAGAATTCAAGAGATCTCCTCCCTTTATCAATATACCTTTTCATTCGCTTATAGCTTTCTCTAGACTGTCTTTTGCTTCTTCCATTAGTTCTTGTAGGTTGTATAAGCTGCTAAGCAACTACCTCCTATGTGCTGCTTAGCCACTTCATGTGGAGTAAGCGATTGTTAACCAGTTGCCAACTCAAAAAGACTCATCCTTATTAACGAACTTCTATGCAGGTTATAACAGAATTATGCCGAGTCAATAAGATCCACCCAATTATTTTGACTTGCAATAACATAGTGTCTCAAATATTCTTCCAACAAAGCATTGATCCGCTCAGTTTGACTTTGTTTGTGGATGGTTGGCTGTGGAGAACTTCAATTATGACCCCATAAAACCAAATAACACTATCCAAAACGGTCCAGTAAATCGTGTATCTCGATTGCTAATGATAGCTTCTCGTAGCTCCTAGTGCTTAACCACATTCCAATAGAAAATATTGACTGCTTCCTTTGCAGAACACGCATGTGGTGTATAAATGAAGATAGCGTACTTGGAAAATCTATCCACCATGACCAGAATTGAGCAAAATCCTTGAACTTTGGGTAATCCCCTAATGAAGTCCATGGAGACGCTTTACCAAGGTTTATCTGGAATTGGCAGTGGCTGCAATGAACATGCTCTCAGTTTATCTTGTTGGTATACTAGAGAAGTCTACACATAACCCTCAACATCTTCCTACATTTTAGGCTAATAATAAAACCTAGACAGCAAAGCATAAGTACGTTTAATACTTGGGTGTCCAACCCGTTATGCATTATGAGTCTCTCGTAAGAGTTCTCAATGCAAACCTACTGCTGTTAGGAATATATATAGCTTCCTATCATAAGAATAGAGAAGGCCATCATCTACCCAGTATCGTCTAGTAACACCATCTTTTACTTGCTGCATGAGTTTGTTGAATGTAGGATCATTTTTAGACTTGCTTGATCTTCCCTAGAAAATCCATATCTATGTAAGTTAAGGGTGCCACAATTTCCTTAACATGTTTGCGACTGAGAGCATCAGCAATTGGATTATGCCTCCTAGGCTTAGTGCACCCACATATAATCAAATTCAGTAAGAAACTCCTACCACTTAGCCTTTTTCGAATTCAAATTTTTATGAATTTTGAAGTAGGTATTGGTAACATTATCTGTTATGATCACAAAGTGAGTGCATAACAAGTAATGCTTCCATGTATGTAAACAATGAATGACTGCAGTCATCTCTTTCTCATGAGTTGTATAACGTTAGTTCCGACTTCTTCAGTTTTTAACTTTCAAAAGCCATAGGGTGTCCTTCCTAGACCAACACCTCCCAAGCACTTTGTCTGATGCATGTGTTTGTACTTCAAATGATAGATTAAAATTTGGTAGCCGCAAGACTAGTTCACTTGTTACTGCTTGCTTAAGCTTATCAAACACATCTTGACATGCTGTGGTCCAAATCGACTTCCAGTCCTTTTTTAGAAAATCCATCAAGGCAGCCACCTTCTTTTAGTAGCCTTGAATGAATTCTGCGATAATAATTGGCCAACCCAGGAAACTTCGTAAATCTGACACATTCTTTGGTGGAAGCCAGTTAAGAATGGCCCCACCTTCTTGGTATCCATTTTGACTTCACCCTTCCTTGCCCAATGCCCTAAAAATATAATTTCATTCTATGCAAACTTGAATTTTTCCATTTTAATATACAACTGATATGCCTTAATCGGTCCCCTACCTTTCTCAAATGAATGAGATGTTCATCTATATCCTTGCTATAAAGAATAACATCATCAAGGTAAACAACCATAAAACGATTAATATAGTCATAAAAGACATCATTCATTAGATTACATAAAGTAGTCGAGGCAATAGTTAACCCAAATGGCCTTAGAAGGAACTTATACGTCCCATAACGAGTTACACAAGTTGTTTTAACCTCATCTTCTTTCAATATTCTAATTTACTGATAACCTGACCTGAGGTCTACCTTAGTAAAAACAAAGGTTTTAACAATCTATTAAACAAATCTACCACCAGAGGAATCAGATATTTGTTCTTCACAGTTACTTTGTTAAAAGCCCGATAGTCCACACACATTTCATGGATCCATCTTGTTTTTTCTAGAAGAGCACATATGCGTTGTATGGTTTCTTTGATGGCTAAATAAAACCAAATCCAAGAGTTCTTCTAACTGTTTGCACAATTCAACTAACTCTAAAGGAGCCTATCCTATAAAGAGCCTATGCTAGGGGTCTAGACCCTAGTATTAGCTCGATCTTGTGGTCAATAGCACATCTAGGAGGGAGAGTTTTTGGAAGTTGTGGAGGCATCACATCAAGCATGCTCCTTCAACAACCCAACCCATTGCATCAGGGACCTCCACCACTTTGTCAGCCTTGATTTCCACTAATGCTATAAGATAAATTTGTTCTCCCTTTCGCAAACTTGTTTTTAATTGCACTGCAGATAACATTTCTGGCTTGTGTTTCCATTTGTTATTCGCCTTATCTGTAATCCCAACTATAGGGCATAAAGCAAAGTTGCTTCTCGTTGTGAATAAGCAATTCCTCCAAGATGGGGCATTAATGCGACTTTAGCCTGCACGAGGAACTCGTTGCCAAGAATTATATCAAAGTCATCTAATAGGTACTGACATAAGGTTACACTTACCATGACAACCACCAATTTGCATTCTAACATTATGAGCCATTCACTCAATTGGCATTGCCTTGCTATTAACTTCTTTAATTCTGCTAGATTTCTTGACAATGTTTAAGCCAAGATTCACTGCTTCCTTAACAACAACAAAATTATGTGTAGGATCCAATATATACCATCGCTAACACATCCTTTCCATTCACTTTTGCTTGAACATACATTAATTCTTTTTTGGAAGAATTCTCAGATTGGATAGCGTTAATCAGTTGAAGAGGGTTTACTCTAGATAGTCCACTAGAGTCTGAATCACCTCCTACTTGCTCATCCACAGCAACAATGGCATTACGTTTCTCCTTCTTTAGTAGTCCCTGTCAAGATGAAGTCCATTGCAAAGAAAACAAGCAAAGTTTTTTGTGTTACTCTTCTTACTCTGTTGCCTTTTTACAGCAAACTTAGAGTTCTCATTGCCTTTTTTCTTCTTTTTCTTTCCCGCCTTTTGGTTGTCTTTGGCTTTGCCTTTTCCCTTGTTCTTAAGATCAGACTTCTCCTTTTTGGATGAAGAAGAGTTGATTTTGTAACCAACAAGGCAATCTACCACAACCATTGTAGAAGGAAGATCTTGAACGCATTGTCTCCTGAATTTTGTATGAGCCTAAACCTTGCAATCCAGACATAAAATTAAATAATTTGTCATCTTCCCACATATTTTTAATATCCAACATCAAAGAACTAAATTCCTTAACATAATTCGAACAATGTCATCATGCTTAAACTTTTCTAAAGCATCCCAAGCCATCCATGGCATATTAATCAGGAGGAACTGATCTTTCAATTCCTTTATAAGAGTTTCCTACGTAGTAATCTGAAGGTGCACTTCATCCTCTAATCCTAGTTCTCCACCAATTTAGCATCTTCTATCATATACATGCTAGTAGCAGTCACCATTTCTTCTTCAGGAATATAGGCATCTTTAAAGTACTGTTCTATATCCCAAGAAAAGTTTTCTAGATCTTTCGCACTTTGATCACCAGAAAAACCTTTAAGGTCGAGACCTTTTACTTTTGAGGGACAATCACCACCACCGGTTTCGAGGTCATGCTATTGCACGTTTGACTAGATCCAAATCATCCTCGATGTTCAATAACCATGCCTTCAAAGCATTCGTCATAAAATATATATCGACAGCAAGTTCCATTAACTTTGCTTTCACTACACTAATGTGTTCTGTGAAAGCCTGATGAAAGGTTTGCTACATTGCCAGTAACTTATTCTATTTGAACAGAGAGAATGGCATTGGGTTCCCCAAAAGGAACCCAAAGATAGTTTTTGATTCTATCTATACGATCCTTTGTCGTCCAAGTCATAATCGCCAAGAAAGGCTCTGATACCAACTATCACAATGCCAAATTTTACTATAAATTTTCAGCCTTTATGCGGCACTAAGTCTGCCTACTTAGTCAGCCTACTAATCACTCATTTCAATTGAAAATCATAGATAATGTAAGAAACAACCAAGTAACATAGATTTACAGGAAATGCCCACCTTTATTCCAACTCAAGAATACAATGATCTCAACCTTAGCATACATTATCATAGTAATCCAAAACATGCTCTCGTGTATGCCATGGCATGTACATTTATACAAGAGCATTAGCGGTTACTGCTCAAGGGCTTGTTGTTAACACCCCCAATAGCTTAGAGAAAATATAGCCAATAAACATAAGCTAACTCATGCATATCAGTTTTGTGCAATTGCTTATGCTTGTCTGGAACATCTGAAGCCTTGCCATCTACCCACCTTATTGTTTGCAATATCAACTAACAGGAAGGAATGTTAGAGCATCCACAAGAAACTACGAGCAATTGCCTTTAGCTAGATTAGGCCTTTGGCCTCCTACCTAAGGATGTTTCACTACATTAGCATAAGGCCAACTGCTAATAACTACACCCATGTGCCTTGCCACTGCCTATAGGATTGTTGTTATCTATGCATTGGATGCTTAGCCAACCATGTGATGATTTGCTTAGGTTGTGCTCATGTGCTATTTCATCCCTACACTATGTGCCACAACCCTTTCACCAATAAGTGTGCAAGACAGCCCCATGGCCTGTGCCCCCTTTGTTCCATCATAGTAAGGTGTTGCCCAACCCTTTCAAGCCAACCAGCCTTTGATGTAGTAGCGTGCCATGCCTTAGCTGCACATGGCCTTAGGTTCTACCCCATGGTAGGAACCTAGCTTCAACTCACTACCCCCTAAAGAGCTCATAGGACCTTTGCAAGGTTGTTAAGGGTATATATCAATTATAACGAAAAGGCATAATGGGTCTCACAATTAATTCCTACATTCAACAATCAAGAAACTCCACAAACACACTCATGAGATCATACAATAACTTACTCCTTCCTCCGTTCCTATTTAAGTGGCCTACTTTCTTTTTTGGGACATTCCAAAATTATTGTCACATTCAAAATGTCAATGTTTTTTCTTATTTGATTTCCTAAAATACCCATTGAAAGGGTATTCTCTCTTTTTACAATATTTTGTACACTTGAGGGCAAAATTGGAATGTTGAAACATATGTGTTGATGTGAAAGCATTTAATAGGTTCTCCTAAAAAATCGTTTTTTTTTTTTTAAAAAAAATCTTTAAATATTTTTAAGGAGGCAGTCAATTAGGAATGGAAGGAGTAACTAATTTTATAAACTCGAAATAATACAATTTCACAATACTTACTACCACTATTGAATGCTGCTAAAGCCTATGGCTTGGCCAGTCTTGGCCAACCATGGTCACATCAAGCCACAAACAAACTCCCTCCCTCATGCCTTGGCCTTGGGTTGGCATGGCTGCAAATTGCCACCTACATGCCAAGCCCTTGGCCTAGCAAAAGCTAAGGTGCTAATACTAACCCATAATACATCCATAAAATATTGGAATATAAATTACAATTTGTATTTACAAAAATTTTAAAATAAATACAACAAAAATAAATTGAAACTACGCAATAATCCAAATATGGACCAGTTTCCTATTACAGTTTCTCCAACGATGATTACTTAAAAAATATTGGGGTGAGTAACAACTATCTAGTATAAAATCTAATTCCTATATAGTAAATAATGTTTCAAATATCACATGCAATATATGCATTTATATAAAATATATATATATATATATATATATATAAAATAATATGTACTCTAAATTATACACTTCGAATATAATCCAATGATCAATAACAATTCAATCTCCAAATATTTAGACCATCAATAAAATCAAAATCAACAATCATATTTTATGACATAAAAAATATCACTATCAATAGTATCAATTGCCCCAAATAAAATTAAACTCAATATATCAACCTAAATAAACATCAGTCACCGTAGAAGAATTAAATCCCTAACCTCATAATTGTTGTAAATTCAAAACCTCCATGAAAGTACTCAAGAATTAGCAAAAAATTCTAGTAAACACACTCTTTCTCTTGGATCTCTCAATAAAACTCTCAGTTTCTTCTGAATACCTACTAAGTGAGAGATTCACTTCAGTAGAGTTTCACTTGTGATGAGTCATCACCTTAGAATGCATAAGGGTTTGACACCTAATCACTACATTCAATCAACATTAATGTTCTTCTCATGCCACCAAAACCTTCACACAAAACCATGCATAATGTGTTAATGCTATCTATCAACTTCACATGCCATACAACATGAGGTGTCGACACCTCAACTCTAACATGCAAACAAGTTCTCTGTATGGTGCCACCTGAAGTCTTCCATGCAAATCCATGTACAAAACTAATTCTAACATAAATGGTTTATGCCACATTAATTCTAGTTTTGACACCTCATATAATCTATGCAAGCCTCATGAAAAATTGCCCATATTAACAAAAATAAAAATATTAAATCTCTATATCAAATGAAGTTCATACTTCCAAAATTCAACTTCAAACATATATAGTTAAAAAATAAAAAATAGTATATAATAATTATTCGGATGTTATAACTCCCACAACCATACGGATCACACGCAATCACACCAACCATGATGGTTATAAAACGGGTCCATCACTCCAATACGAGGTATGCAGAACTTAACAGCGAAAACTGATTGTCTCTTTGCTAGTGATCTTTTTTAAATATCAGAATCCCTTAGACAAACACCACGACAAGGGAGGATGGAAAACTGCACCATTACAAGCAAGCCAAAAAAAGTGGACCCCGGCAAGGGAGGATGGAAAAGAAGACCTTGGTTTTGAATTTTGGAACGACACCAATCAAAGGAAGAAGTGGGTGAAGAGGAGATTCAAGGGAAAAGCTGACAGCGAGCACATAGAGAGAGAAGAGGCATTATCCTGTGAGGAATGGAGGATGCAAGTAGGAATGCAATTATAGGCATATTTTCAAATGAAATATTTCCATGCATGGAGGAGCAAGCATCTTCCATATCCACGACCAAGAGCTCTCCAAAGGAGACCAAAAATAAGGGAGATGAGGACAAGCATAGGTCGAGTAAACAGTACAAGTACCAATCAAGAAGCATTGGAATGGATTGGAATAACAGTATGGACGCGACTATTTATACCATGTTTTTTTACTCTACACACATTTGCTTTGTACACACTTTAAAATTTTAAAAATCACACTTATGCACACTCTATAATACCTAAACTAACCCTGGCCTAATACTAACCTCAAAAAATTTAATATATTTAAGCTGAATATATTGTATTTATTTAGTACATTATAACTAAATAATTGCAAAAAATTTAATTGATATGTTCCAAATAACGTTAAAATGTTCGATAGAAACAATTTAAACATTTTAGATTTGTTTGGTATACCATGTCTAAATTAACTGTGATTCATAAACGAAACTCAATTTCTTTTTATAGGGAATTCAGTACATTTGAGCTAAACATATTGTAAATGTTTAGCACATTATGACTGAACAATTGTAAAAAATTTAGTTAGTATGTCCTGAACAATTTTAAAATGTTTGGTTGAAATAATCTAAACATTTTATGTTTGTTCGGTATACCAAGCCTAAACAAAATACTATTTGCAAACAAAACTCAACTACTTTTGATGGAAAAAACACATCTTTTCATCATTAGAAGCAAATCAGCATTTGAACTAATTATTTGCTCGTCCATTGTTAAAAAAGCGTAATAAACACAAACAATAGTTTAGGTTTAAGAGATATTATAGATTAGTGATTAAGGTTTGTGAGAGAGTAAGGATTTATGAATGAAACAAGGGTTTTTGAGTGAGGGAGTCTTCATGATTCTGATTATATATAGTGGATGTGTGAAATAAACTTGTGTTTTTATTTAAATCAATCTTTAACAGTCATTTTACTCAAGGATAGAATAGTAATAAAAATTTTCATTAAATGGTGTGTAAATAAATTTTTTAAAAAAAAGTGGTGTAAATAACCACGCGCTAATAGTAATGAGATCAAGGATAAAGGAAGGAAGTAGGAGTATTTATTATTATTATTATTATTATTATTATTTATTTATTTATTTTTACTGCAAACAGGATTTAGACCTTTGGCTCGAATATGGGTGAGACAACCATCCACTACACATTCGACAAACTCCAGAGATGATTGGGCCAAAGAGGATATGAAAATTCAAATCAAGGACATGGAATTCCCTTTCTAGAAGGGTCAGTCCTTGGTCAATGCCTAGAGGTTCACTAATAAGAGTAACTAAATTAGAAAGCCTCAAGATAAATCTCCATTTTCATCTGAGGATGGCCACCAGTTCCTGTAATAGCCTCATTCACAGTGTGCAAATTATGCTTAAAAAACAATGGGACAATTCAATTTCCATGGGAAATCCCAAATGTGCCCTAAACCAACATGGTCCGATAATTTTAGATCATTTGGTTTGACGTCTTCTTTTCAATTTAAGCATTAAAAAATTCCTAACTTTAATATGATCTTGTAAAATTAAAGGTCCAACATCGCCCTGATCAATTAACCTACTTTATTCATGATTTCCCTAGCAAAATACCACATAGATTGACAACATTTCAAAAAAGTAACTTCTTCTAAGCTCAAGAAATTTTTAAGATGACAATATTTACGGGTATTAAGATGCAGTCCAATCCTGAAGCATTATTTCCAAAATTACAAAATTTTAAAATGACAATATTTTCAAGAAAAGTTACTTGTAACAGCAACAGGAAACAATCATTAATCAAGAAACAAGCTAGTACACAAGCCCAGCTGTAGCCCACCATGAAATGACAATATTTACGCCGTATTAAGATGCAGTCCATTCCTGAAGCATTATCTAAAGGGTATATGCTCTTAAAGAAAACATATTTCAAACTTTTCATCATTGGGGAACTCATGTTTCCAATTTTTTGCAGAAAGAATATGGAAAAATGTCCATGCAGATCTTTATTTAACATGTTTCCACAAGTCTCAGGTTTAAAACATACAGTTTGAACAAGACAGATCTATCATTTTCCAATTAACACAAAGAAGCATAAAATGTATATCAAATGTGCCATCAAGATACCACCTTAATTGAACAAGGCAAAAGTTAGCTACCACGGGCTACAAGTCAATCATTATTCACAAAACAAGGCCACTCAAATGTCTCTCAGGGGCCCGTCTTCTCTTAGCCATGTTGGTTAAGATGCTAGAACATTTCTCAAATGTCTTGGTTTAAGTCTTGGCACCCTCCAAGTGAACCACCCATAAAAAAAAAAAAACAGAAAGATGTCTCTTAGGTGGCTTCTCAAGTAAAATGTGAAATGCAATTAGTGATCAAGCGGATCCGACCTCAGGAAATGTGGCTACCAAAAATCAATTACATCTAGGGTCTAGGCATCATGAAGAAACTCCATATGGTAGAAGTGCAGCAGCCACAATCCTACCCTCCTCATTCAGTATGTTGTAAGTCGATGCAGCATTTCTCTGCACAGAGACCAGAAAAAGTTTAGCTTGTAGCAGCTATCAGTACGTTAGGCCTTGGGGCAGGCCAGACATTAAATTTGCATGTCCAGCCGATGGTCCAACCAGTGCCGACCATAGGTTAGAGCAATTTAGAGATGCCCATCACTTGGTAAGCTGGTTTCTCGTTCACCATAGAGGTCAGACCTCATTGATACATGATTGTTTAACTGCAACCAACAGACAACCTTTTGCTGGTACAGAACAAGTACAGGAAATGTGAACAAAGAAACAGAAAGCATGCACTCCTTCCGTGCTGCTCTCCAACAAATCCAAAACTCGAACAGTAGTTAGGACAATCAGAAATAATGGTAACACACAAAACACCAAAAGCACCACATGGGAGATCCTATAAAGGGTGTTAACCAGTAACAAGAAGATGCAGAAAGTTTGGACAGTTGGGCCAGATTCAACTTCATACAACCTAACGAAATTCCAACTATGGTTTAACAATTGCTAACCATATTGAAACAGGTTTTTTCTGATGAAATCCCCTTTCACCTATGTGAAATTGATTTTCTCAAGAAATTCTATGCATAATTTTACCTTATAGGCCAAAGATCTAGCTCATAACATCTATATTATTCATTTGTGAATTTAAGTGCCATTGTCATGTTATCACATTAAACATGATTTTTAGCAGGAAAAATAAAATAAATATAAATATAACATTAAAAATGATTTTAACAGGTACATAAAAAATAATAGCAGAGAGAAATCATTTATGATAATATACCGAGTCAACTGCTTCTAATTTCATGCCAGTAGACCGAATGAAACGCTGGAGCTCAGGATCTACTCGTTCAGTGTACCTCCCGCACCCAAGAATCAAAATCTCTGAAACATTAAGCAAACAGCCAAGTGAGTGAATCAGATGCAGATAAGGAAGTATATGGTAACCAAGTACTGCTACAAAAAGCAGGTATTTAAATAAATGTGTTGGGCTTGAATTATTTGTGGTTTATCAAAATTCAAGTGAAATAACCTAATTGAAAGGTCTGCAACTTTAAGCAGGTTTGTCAGATAAGAATTTAGCCTAGGAAAGTAGGAAGTATCATCCTTGATGTTCCAGTGAACCATCAAAATCTTCCATTAATAGATAATGTTTCATCCTAACCTGGTATAGGCCGCACAATTTGGAAGATAGACAAGCTGCATCATAGCATACAAAAGAAGTAAAATTAGGTACATGACAACACATTAAAGAGCATACTTTAATGTCAACAACATAACTAACAGAAAATTTTCACCAGGACACTTTTCAACTGTCAACAACTCAATGGACGCTGTGAAATTTTCTTCTTTCGAAAAGATTTGCACATCCAAAAGAGCAAACAAATTATTAATTGAATGACAATAAAGCCCAACCTAAAGAGCCACTAGGAGAAGGGAGTGCAAACCTTAGCAGAACCCTTCTTGCAAGCGGGCATGGAGGGCTCATGTGAGGATAGGCCTCTTAAAGTTTACTCTAAAAACAGAAGAAATTAGAATTTCAGAGGTATTTTACAATTTTAGGGGTATTTTAGTAATTTACAGAATTTGGCTGTTTGGCAGTCGAATTAGTAGGCATTTGGTCATAAGTTAAGAGTCAATTCCCATCCTTGTTTTTTTTTTTTTTTTTGGATAAATGTCAATTCCTATCCTTGTTAGGAATTAGTTGAATCATTTTGATTGCTTTTAGTAAGAGTCCTCATTTGACAAGTAATAGAATTTAGTAGTAAGAGTCCTCTATATAAGCAAGGCTTGTAAACACAATTATAACAATTAATTAAAGAAATTTTCTCCAGCTTTTGCTTTAATTAATGGTGAGACTCCATTGATCTTCTTCTAGGTGAGACTCCTAGAAAACCTTGGTCAGATCAAAGGTTTATTTTCTTCTTCTTCTTCTTCTTCTTCTTCTCCTCTTTCATCAACCCTCTCCTTAGCCTAAATTTGAACCCTATAATCCCTACCATTCACCATAAACCCTAACCCTGCAGTTTCATACACTTCTTGATTGAAAAACCTTAAATACCCATTCTGTCCAGAATTTCCAGCAGCATTTATCTTTTGATTTTACCCCACATTCACCCTTAATCTATCACCAAATTAACCCTTATTTCATCCATAAACACTAATACCACCACCCCTTTCATAATATCTGTAGAACTCAAGGTTTTAGCCCACCTAAGCTCGA
Source organism: Liquidambar formosana (assembly GCA_039720395.1). Classification (NCBI taxonomy): domain Eukaryota; kingdom Viridiplantae; phylum Streptophyta; class Magnoliopsida; order Saxifragales; family Altingiaceae; genus Liquidambar; species Liquidambar formosana. The sequence goes on along the minus strand of CM077831.1, from coordinate 11,629,550 downwards.
TTGTAAGCAACCCTAATCTCTACTTTTAAAGGCTATCCTATATCAATTTTGGTATCAAAGCAAAAGTTCTTGGCTTGAAGTGCATGCAACTATGGAGTGGAAACGTCTATACAACCATGACCAAGACGATATTCATACACGATTGGAAGAACTTTCTGCTGCTCAAAAATCACAAAAAGAGTTCAATAGTCGGTTGGTGAAATCATGAGACTGTTGGAGAAGAATCAAGGAAAACGGTCAATTGAAGATGATGAGAACCCTCGCAACAAACAATTTATGATGAGACTACATAGTGAAGAACAGGGTAATTTCATCCTCGGAAATCAACAAAGAAACCTGAAGGAAGAAGTTGATCAAGATGCAGGTGAACGAAGGTTTACAAACTTCGACCAAGACAATGATGTGACAAAAAGGTGAGCATTGAAGTTGCTGATTTTTATGGGAAGTTAAATCCGATGGCTTTCCTTTGATTGAATTATGTCCATGGAAGATTATTTTGATTAGTACTCTTATGCCTGAGAATAAAAAAATTTGCTTTGTAAAGGCGAAGTTGAAGGGAGCAGCACATTTATGGTGGTATAGTGTTGAGGAAAAACTTCATCAGACCAATCAACCACCTATAAACACATGGCCACAAGGGATGAGATGAAGTATCACTTCCGTCCGACCGATTATGAGCAAACCTTGTACACTAACATGTTTTCTCTTAAACAAGGCCTTAAATCATTTGAAGAATACACGGAGGAGTTTCACGAATTGAATATTCAAAATCATGTGCGAGAAAGTGAAAATTAACTTATTGCTCGTTACAAAGCCAGGCTTCAAATGGAGATTCAACTTGAGATGGCAGCCATGTGCTTGTATTTTAGATGAGGTTCATTAACTTGCCCTCAAAGTTGAAGAAGCACTCAAGTTTCAGTCTTCTAGATGTTAGGGATCTCTAGTCAATTGAGTAGGGGGGGCAGCAACTATCAAGCTTCCAATGTTGTTAACAGAGATGTGAATAAAGGCAAAGCTCCTATGGGTAATGGTGCAAAACCAGCTACTCCATTATCCTATAAGTGTGGTGGTCAATGGTCATTATGTTGTCGTATGTCCAAGCAAAGGTCTTCAATTCTGTATTGAAGAACCAACACAAGAACCTGAACTTGAACAAAAGGAAGAGCAGAACCACAATGAAGAGCCACTTCAGGAAGAATATGATTATTTTGGTGGCATGAACAAAGGCTATAGTCTTGTAATGCGACCATTGTTGGCTATACCAAAGGCAAAATAAGAGGAGGATTGGCGTCGTACAAATATTTTCCACACGCGAGTTTCTTGCCAAGGAAGACTACGCCCTATGATAATTGATGGATGTAATAGCTTAAATGCGGCATCACAAGAACTTGTTGAGAAGCTTAAGCTGAAAAAAGGAGAAGCATCCCAATCCCTACCGAGTAGCATGGGTAAATGATACATCTATTTCGGTAAATTTTCGTTGCTTGATTACTTTCCTAATTAATAAGGATTTTAAGGAATCAGGGTGGTGTGATGTTTTTCCAATGAAAGTTAGCCATATTTTGCTTGGGAAACCGTATATTTGCTTGGGAGACCATGGTTTTTTTAATGTAGGGTAAAACATGATGGATATGCAAATACTTACACTCTTGTGCACAACGGGCATAAGAAAATACCATGACCAATGAAGAAAATTCCACCACCTAATCAACTGGAAGAAAATCAGTCCCCAAAAGTGCTCAACATGCATGAATTTGAAAAGGAAAGCATTGACAAAAATATTATTTTTGCATTGGTGACTCATGAAGTGGTTGAATTGAAAGAAGAAAATAAGGAATATCCCGCTCAAGTAAAAAAGCATGCTTGCCGATTTTTCAGATTTAGTGCCTCAAGAACTACTCAATGAGCTTCCTCCAATGCGTGATACACTACATACTATTGATTTGGTACTAGGTGCGACTTTACCTAATTAACCAGCATATCGAATGAATCCCATAGAGCATGTAGAGTTGAAAAGGCAAGTTAATGAGTTACTAGATAAAGGCTATATTTGAGAGAGCTTGAGTCCTTATGGAGTACCACCCTACTTACTCCCAAGAAGGATGGGTCGTGGCGAATGTGTGTGGACAACCGTGCAATTAATAAGATCACAATCAAGTATTGGTTTCCCATTCCAAAACTTGATGACAAGTTAGACATGACGGTTGGATCTATGATTTTCTCAAAGATTGACTTGAAAAGAGGATATCATCAAGTACGTATTCGGCCAGGTAATGAATGTAAGATGGCATTCAAGACTAAGGACGGGTTATATGAGTGGTTAGTCATGCCCTTTGGGCTAGCCAATGCACCAAGCACATTTATGCAGCTGATGACACAAGTCTTACGTCCTTTTATTGGAAAGTTTGTTGTTGTATATTTTGATGATACTCTCATTTATAGCAAATCCTATGAGGACCACGAGGGGCATTTGAGGGAAGTAATGCAAGTTATTATGGCTGAAAAGCTTTACATTAATTTGAAGAAGTGTTCTTTCATGAGCCCTAGTCTTGTATTCTTGGGCTTTGTTGTGTCATTGAAGGGTGTTGAAGCAGATCCTGACACACTTTAAGCTATTCTTGCTTGGCCTATGCCTTCAAATATCCATAAAGTTCGAAATTTTCATGGGTTGACTACATTCTACAGCCAGTTTATTCAAAATTTTAGCACCATTATGGCACTGATTACGAAGTACGAAATCTGGTCCATTTGTTTGGACTAAGGCTGCTAGTAGAGCATTTGAAGAAATCAAGTCCAAGATGGTGACAGCTCTTGTTCGACAATTACCAGACTTTGAGAAAGTTTGAGGTGGCGTGTAATGATAACACGTGGGAATCGGAGCAGTCCTTAGTCAAGGACATCCAGTGGCTTACTTTAGTGAGAAACTTAATGATGCAAAGAAGAGATACTCCACATATGATGTTGAATTTTATGCAGTGGTGCAAGCACTCAAGCATTGGCAGCATTATCTTACTCATAGAGAATTTATTATATATTCTGATCATGAAGCTTTGCGGTACCTTAATTCTCAAAAGAAACTTAACCATCGACATGCAAAATTTTCTTGAACTATTCACTTTCAATTTAAAACACCAAGCAGGAATTCAAAACAAAGTAGCCAATGCACTCAGTAGAAGGCTTTTATTTTGGTGAACATGTTTGTTACTACCATTGGATTTGAAGATTTAAAGAGTTGCTATAATAATGATGCTGATTTTGGAACTTTATACCTCTATTCTTGCTGGTTTATCAGGTCAACATGTTGATTGATGCAGGACAGACAAGGGAAAATATTAAGGTTAAGGGTAGTAGGCTTGTTAAAGGTTTAGGGTGGGGATTGGTTAAGCCTTTGAAGGTTGGGAGCCGTTAGAACCCTAGATATAAGCTGCTGGAAATTCTGGACAATAGCTATTTCTCGATCTAATTGCAACTACTTTAAGGTTTTGAATGATAGGGTTAAAGTTTTAAAGTAATAAGGATTGAAAAATAGTTATTGGAGGGTTTTAAAAGAGAAAAAAAAAAAAATACAGCAAAACAGAAAATAAAGAAGAGGAGAAGAAGAAGAAGAAGAGAAGAAAAAAGAACCTAGGCAATCACACTTAGGAGAAGGCGGCAATCAGATCCTCTAAAAGGCTTCAAAGCTGTAAATTCTCAGTATTCTATTATTCTTCCCAAAGAAAGAATTACAAGCCTATATGTAGAGTTCTAATAAGACCTAATCCTTGTAGAACAAGGAAATAAGAAAATAGAAACTAACCAAAATAGAAAATAGAAACTAATTAAAATAGAAAGCTAAACTAATTACTAATATAAAATTCAAATACAATGAATATCCCATAGAAACCCACTTTCCCCTTTGGTTTAGGAGGACATTTTGGTCAAGACAAAACTATTGCTTCGGTAGACGAGAGATTCTTTTGGCCTAATTTGAAGAAGGATGTGTGGAGAGTCATCAAACAATGTCGAGCTTGTCAGTTGGGAAAAGGTTCTAAACAAAATACGGGATTATATACACCATTACCTATTCCGAACAGAACGTGGGAAGATTTAAGCATGGATTTCATGCTTGGATTGCCAGAGACACAACAAGGCTTTGATTCCATATTTGTTGTGGTTGATCAATTTAGTAAGATGGCACATCTTATAGCATGTAAGAAGGCGTCCAATGCTTCTTATGTGGCTGGTTTGTTCTTTAAAGAAGTGGTTCACTTGCATGGTCTTCCTAAATCCATTGTCTCCGGTTGTGATGTCAAGTTCATGAGTTAATTTTGGAAGATGTGGGCTAAGTTGGGTACTCGTTTGAAGTTTTCAAGTTCTTTTCATCCTCAAACCAATGGCCAAATTGAAGTTGTGAACCAAAGCCTCCGGAATCTCTTGCGTTTCCTTGTAAGTAATCACATAGCGAATTGGGACTACATCTTACCACAAGCTGAATTTGCCTTCAATAGCTCTATCAATCGCACTACTAGTTATTCTCCTTGTAAAGTTGCATATGGATTGAAGCCCAGGCAGCCCATTGATCCTGTACCATTGCCTATTTCTTCTTGAGTCAGCAAGGATGGTGATTTGTTTGCTCAATATGTACGAGATATACATGAAGGTGCAAGAGAAGATAAACGCCAGCAATGAGAACTATAAAGGGGCAACTTGACATGCATAGGAGGTTCACTCAATTTAAAGAAGGCGATTTAGTCATGGTTCGCCTATGATCAGAGAGATTTCTTTCTAGTACATATCAAAAGCTCCATTCTAAGAAAGCCGGTCCATTCCAAGTGATGTAGAATTTGGGTGAAAATGCTTACTTACTAGAACTTCCTTCAGAATTACGTACCAATCCAATTTTTAATGTAGAACATCTTTCTATCTACTTTGGGCATCATGACCATGAAAGTGAGGAAATGACCATCCGAATGCCGCCTATGATGAAACCAACTCAAGAAATTGAATATGTCATTGAAGATCATATTGTGTCCACTCATCAAGGTGGATATCACAAATTTTTGGTAAAGTGGCGAGGCAAACCACTCTCCTAGGGTACATGGATTACAGACTTCCAAAGACTCAACTCGGACCTATATGAACTGTATCAAGCATCAAACTAGTCGGAGCTGAGTTCTTTCAAGTTGGGGGGAGTTGATGAGGATAGGCTTCTTAAAGTCAACTCTCGGGGGAAAAAAAATTATAATTTTAGGGGTATTTTAGTAATTTTACAGTTTTAGGGGTATTTTAGTAGTTTACAGATTTTGGTTTGTTTGGTAGTCGAGTTAGTAAGCGTTTGGTTATAAGTTAGAGTCAATTCCTATCCTTGTTACGAATTAGTTGAGTCCTTTTGATTGCTTTTAGTAAGAGTCTTTGTTTGATAAGTAAGAATCCTTGTTTGACAAGTAATAGAATTCAGAAAGTAAGAGTCCTTATTTGACAAGAGTCCTCTATATAAGCAAGACTTAAAAACATAATTAAAACAATTGATTAATAAAATGTTCTACAGCTTTTGCTTTAATTAATGGGGAGACTCCATTGATCCTCTTCTAGGTGAGACACCTAGAAGCCCTTGGCAAGACTAAAATGGTTTCTCTTCTTCTTCTTCTTCTTCTTGAAATTTATTTACAGCATTGCTGTATTTTATTTTAACACACTATCAACACTCTCCTTAGCCTCAATTTGAACCCTATAATCCCTACCATTCACCATAAACCCTAACACTAGCTTTTCATACAGTTCTCTATTGAAAAACCTTAAAATACCCATTTTGTTCAGAATTTCCAGCAGTCTTTATCTTTTGATTTTACCCCACATTCACCCTTGATCCTTCACCAAACCAACCTTTGTTCCATCCATAAACCCTAATACCACCACCCCTTTCATAATATCTATAGAACTCAAGATTTTAGCCCACCTAAGCTCGATTGTCGGCAACCCTAATCTCTACTTTTAAGGGCTGTCCTACATCAGCTCAACTCAAAAATCTCCTAAAGAATGACATTAGCTACTCATTAACAAGATAACAAGTTTTGGCTATTCCACTGTCAGGCAAAACATATAGATAATACATATCATTATCACAAACATTGAACAATATCACCAGAGTGACCATCCATCTTGCTTGAATAACTTTTTTACACTTTTACCCAAAAACTCTCCTAAAACATATGGAACCCTCTTCCCCACACCCATTTCACCATTTGCTAAGGTAAGGTATCAATCTTGCCTTTGAAGAAGATTTTTTGGATTCTTAAAAAGATTTCCACAAATCAAGTGATATCTTTTCTAGTTTTATTCATTCCATTCAAAGTTGTTAGACAGCACAGATTATTTGTAGTTTATAATAAATGTATTGCTCTATCCTAATTTTGCAGTCTTGAGGCAAAAACAAGTGATATCTATATTGTTTTATTTCTGAATTTCCAATTTTCTGCTACCCAAAAATATGAAAAGAGAATAAAAATATAAATCATGTTATAAATCTAGATGTTACATAGTAGTAAGATACACTAATGTGACAGCCCATGTAATGTTACATAGTAGTAAGATACACTAATGTGACAGCCCATGTAATGTTTTTTATAGGCCAACTTATGCATTGAAATATATTTTATTGCTTCAATGTTTATTACCTAACATTATCATCCCCCTTCGCATTTTTGGATTTTGTTCTTTTAATTGTGGGTGTCATGTGCAGTAGCATTTGGTACAATAACAACTCATATCAGAGTCTGCTCATACCAGCCTTTAGAACCATGATCTCCCCAATATCGAGACAAGACACGAGATCTCATTATTCTCATCTCGTATCTGATGAGATCTCGTTCTTCTCGAGCAAGACGACTCTTTCATGTAGATTTCATACCCTTCACTCCCACCAATTCGAAGATCTGGTTTGCTACTTCTTCAATTTCGTCTCTTTAGTTTTTCTTCTATGTGTGTGGCAATTCCAACTTGCTAAACCTGATTTATGATTATCAGCAAACAGCTTGATAAAACTCAATGCTTCTCTCTCTCTCTCTCTCTCTCTCGCAGATCTTAAGGCATGTTTTTATTTTTTTAATTCTCTCTTCATATATTTATGATTTTCTAAAATCTTTCTACATAAATCCACGGTAGACAAGCATTTTTAAAATAAATAAATAAATAAATAAATATATATATATATATATATATATATATATAAATTTTGGGGTTTTTTTTTTATTTTTATTTTTATTGGAAAAAAAAGATTTAAAAACATTAAATCTTCATGAATGTGCATGGATCTATGGTATGTTATGTGTGAGTGGTTGGGGAATGTATTTTCATGTTACAGTAACACACTAATGTTTGTTTTGAAGTTTTTGACTATGTTATATGTCATAAGTTATTTGTTTCGTAACAACAACAAATAATATGAGCTCAACTCTTGGGGTTTACCTGTAAGGGGTTCCTCATATAAAAATAAATAATTAAAAAAAAGTTATTTGTTTTGTTTATTTGATCATTACAATGGGAATGTCCAATTTTTTTATATTTTTTGGATTTTTTGGTTTTTTTTTTTTTTTTTTTTTTTTTTTTTTTTTAACATTCTTTCATGCATAAAATTACATCTCACATAAAATTTCATCTAACATGAAATGCAACGAGATGAGTGAGACTGAAACATGACGATGACCAAGACCAAGAGTTTGAACGATGCTGAGAATACTCTTGCATCTAAACTAGGCATAGTATGCAATTATTTGCAAAAGTGAGTCTTTTTTCTTTTCTGGCATATTAGTATTCAATTATTCATGATTAAAGAATACTATTATTATATGAATGGTGACTACTTATAAATGTATTCTATATGCTTGTCCATTCAGTGTATACTAAATTCTCAGTTTAATTTTTCAAAAAAAAAAAAAAAATCCAAAAATTTCAACAGATTTACTTTTGCTTTACATCAAGATTTATGTCATATACCCATTGACATATCTATATTTTAGGGCCCCGAAAAATCTTATGACATTGACAGCTAAAACCTTCTCAAAATAGAAGATCAATCACAACATACTATATTATTCACATAAGTATGATGTTAAAGAAGTTATACCTCACTTTCTCATCTGACGAAAAATTTTCAGTTCCATATAATTAGACTGAAACTGAGAAAATTTTGTCCCAACTAGTATACATCCACACCATTGCTGTTCCCATATTGGGGGTCATAACCTTCATGAGTATTTAATTTTCAAAACTTCAATACTCATTTCAAGTCATCTAAAAATAGTTTGGGGCATAAATTTCTTTTTTCATATTTTTTTTCAACTTTGAACTCGAATTAAAATGATGCTAAACTAAAAATTTTAAACCTTAAAATGGCCATGCCTCATTTGTAGACCAAACTAAAGTATCAAGACCCTTTAATCCAATACCCTCCCTTCCAAACCTGTGGAAGAGATAGGGAACATAAGCAATGAATGTCTTATCAGCATCCAAAGTGGAATTTTTTTTCCCACTGACCAACTTATTTGCGTTAGCATGATAAGTTAACCTTAGCAAACTCGTAGACAATAACGAACTTAACATACGTATCTGCAGTGATCTCTGAAAACTTCTTTGGACTCCAAGACAATGGCAAGTTTCCGACACAAAGCAAGCTACCTTCATACTCAACCCCGTTTACAGTGAACCCTGTGTCGGTATACCTAAAAAACAAATGTGTGGATCAATGCCAGGGAGTCAAAGACATTCACAACATAACTGCTACCAGTGTTACTAAAATTTTGGCAACTGGTCACATACAGCAAGTCCAAATTTGGCTTTGAACATGATGTCCAATTTAAAATGCAATTAAACTTCGAAAAAAATAAAAAGAAAAAATCATCCCCTTATTAGAACTTCAGTCAAAATCAGAAATTAAAGAAATCTGTAAGAAAAGATAGCTGTTTTACAGTTAAATTTCTTAATTCAGCTAAAATGAAGATTTCACAAATTGGTGAAATTATATATAGAGGTAAAATATTATACTAAAAATTCGTACAAAATGATGTAACCATCATTTCTGCCATTCATTTCAAAGCAAAATGACCACCATGATCCCATTAATTTTAAAATACTCTCACTTGATCAGATTGTATGGGCTTTTTTGAACAAGTCTTTTGCAAGAATATTAGTCCTTTACATAATAAAAAATCACAGGTTGTCAAAATTCGACCACAATTTTTGCAATAAAAATGTAGCTCTGATTCGCTCATTAGAAACATGCAATCACAAACCAACGAAAACAATAAAAAGGTTGAGGGTCTGTTTAATGTTTCAAATACACAGTTTTGGCAATTTTGAGAAATTTCAAAACAATTTAGGATGAAAACAGCAAACATTGTTTAGAACAAAACTGTTTTCTCTTGTTTCATATTGCCTATACAAGATTTGAAAATGTGTTTCTGACGTTCCCCAAAAACGCTCCACTTTAAAGTAACTTCCACAAAACTGCTTCTGAAAACGCGTCTTCTGCAACATTTCCATTTTCCGTTTTCAGTAACAGGAAAACAGTTTCAGAAATCGAAACCAAACACACCCTAGATGTTCCATAATTACGAGTACGAGAGCACAAAAAAATGAAATGATTTCATCGTTGTCAATTAGTGGAACGAAATTATACCAACATGTAAACTACAGAAAATCGAATAATCAAACAAAGAATCTAATCTAAGAATACCCAAAAGAGGAAGAAACTTAGAGAGAGAGTACCCTTGAAAGCGTAATTGATCATCGGGGACATTATCGATGAGATTGATCTGATCGTAGAGAGAGAAAGCGCGTCGAAGAGAAGGCAAAGCTTGGTTTGGTGGCTTCGGCGACGACTCCTTTCTTAGGCTTCTTATCAGCGATGGCAGCGTTGCCAACGCTCTCTGTCTCACTGCCATCCCTCTCCCTTCTGCCTCTCCAGAGTTCTCTCTTGGCTGAGGAATAAAATGGATTTTTTTTTTTAATAAATTAAGAAATGAGGTATTTTTTGTTAGATTTTTCACCCCCCCCCCCCCCTTGGGTTAGCCAAGGACAGCTAGTAATTTCCCGTTTAATTCTGAATTTTTTTTTTTTTTTAAATTGTGAATAATTCATGCGAGTGTTTTTATTTTTTTATTTTTTAAATGAAAAAAGAAATATTATTAATTAAAATACGAGTGAAAGTATTCTAATAATTCACAAAAATTTGTGAAATTTTATAGCCCATCAACTAAGACACTTTTAATTCAGCATCTTAAATTGAAGGGAAAATTTGTAACAGGTGTAATGCAACATAAAATATTAACTTTAGGTTAAACAACCTTTTTTTCTAACTTATAAGATTCATGGTAGTTAAATTTTAGAGAAAATATCAAAAACCTCCCTCAAATATAAAATCATATCTAAAAATCCCATTAAATATTTTTCCTATCCATCTAATCCAAATAAAAAAGAATTATATCCATTAACTCTAATTAGTTAAATTTTTGTTTACTGCGGTTAAAAGAAAAAAATAATCCGACTAAAATACCCTTCTTTCACTATAATATGTTTAATGACAAAAATGCATATTCAAGTAAATTTTCCCTTTTATCCCCTCTTTTCACAAACTTACATACCTACTCTCCCATTCCTTCTTCTTCTTCTCCCTTCCCTCCATGTGTACATTAGAGAATAATTAATCAATGACAGTTAATTTTTTTTTTTCTAATTACACTATAAATTATAAAAGTAGAAATTCAGTTAAATATGCAATTTTTTCATTAAACATATTAATGTCAAAAAATGGTATTTTAGTCGGATCACTCTTCTTTTAACAACTGTAAACAAAAAATTAACTGGCTGGCCTCTAGGATGGAGATAGTTCGAACTACCACCTCCCTATGGTTTCTTACCAATTCCACTAGAACTCCCCTTCTGAGATTTCTGGTTATTCTTCTTCTATTCCTTGGCCTTCCAATGTTCCTCAACAAGCCTCCCTATCAAAAGGGCTTTATCCACAATCAAGGAGAAATTGTTGATTTGGTGAGGAACTACCATTCTACTATTGTAGGGATTTAATCCCATCTCAAACTTCCGACAAAATGCTAGTTGATCCTCCATAAGGGATAGTACGAAAACGCACAATTCTTGGAACTTGTTGACATATTCATCAATAGTCAAGTTCCCTTACTCCAACTTCATAAATTTCTTCATCTGTTTATTTATATATGATTGTGTGTAGAATTCGTTATTAAACAAATTCTCAAAATTTCCCCATAACATATATTCATTTTCCCACCAGTTATCCACCATGTCCCTTAGAAAGTACACAGCAAATTCCACCTTGTACTGCTCAGGAGTAGCCACAATAGTTAAAGCCTTCTTGACTTGCTTCAACCACATTTCAACAATTGCTAGTTCCTTTCCTTTTCATAGGTTGGGGGTTTCATATGCATAAAGGCGTTATACGCATCAGCCTTCGTCACATGATCTCCCATAGGCGGGGTGGTGCCTGGCTTTATGGTACTTGGTTGTGAGCCTGTTAGTTGTATGCCCTATAGCCAATCATAGAGATGATGCTTTAGAGATAAAGAACAATCATATGATTTCATTTATTGTATGTCACATTTATTATTAATTAATAAAGGGCTTTATTCTGTCATGTTTATTCTATTCTTTATATTTGCATGATATGTCCATGGAGTTAAAATTGAGAATATCAAATCACAAAGAGTTGTGATTATGAGACCTTATATATATCTCTGTAATTAACTCCTAAATCATTTCTAGTTGAAGGTTCACTATGATGGACAATAATGAATCATAGGACTAGCATATTGATGCAGATTGCATTGACATATACACTACGGGCTGTTGGACGTCTTGCTGCTGAATCGGGATTCTAGTTTATTTAGATATTTTAGGAGTCTTTATTATTATTATTTAATTATTGCTTTTAATTTAATTTGTTTCCTAGGTAGTTTGATATTTTCTTGTTCTAGTAGAACTAGGTTGTCTTGTTCTAGTAGAACTGAGTTTTTCTTCTTACTTGTTTTAGTAGAATTAGGTTTTCTTATTCTACTAGAACTAGGTTGTCTTGTTCTAGTAGAACTAGGTTTTTCTTATTAGTTCTCTATATAAAGCGATGTAAGCCTTATGGCAAATGGTGTTAAGTTGATTATTTGATTAATAATATTGAGAGAGAGAGAGTTCTCCTTTATTTTCCTACTTTCGTGTTCTTGAGAGAATATTGATTGTGGTTGCCTACTATCTGGCATTGTTCTTGCGACAATCAACAGATTGGTGGACGCTTGTTTGTTTTTTGGTGAGCTAGTCTCGACCGCGTAATTTCCGCTGCATCAGTTGGTATCAGAGCCCAGTTCGTTCTTGCCGTCATGCCAAGACGAGAAGGAAGACGTGCCGAAGGCCGTGAAGCCAATCTGGGGGACGTGTATTATCGCGAGGACATGGCCCGAATTAAACAAGAAATCAAAGATGAGGTACGTGCCCTATTCAAGAGTTATTGTCTTGAGCGGTGTCGTAGTCATCGACCTCCATCTCCGTGTTCTATGGACAAAGAGAGTGTTGAGGATGTTTTGGTTGAGGATGTTTGTGTTGAGGATGTTGTTGTAGAGAATGAAGATTTGAATGAAGTTGAAGAAGATAAGAATTTTGAAGTCATGGAAAAATTTTCTTCAAATAATTTTCATGATGCTGAAACTGAAAAATTAGTGGATTTTAATTCTCCGCCTATTTTTGATGAATATTATGATAATGATATTAAGCCAAATATTATTGAAAATTTAGAAGGGCAAAAGGAGGCTATAACCTGTGAGACACGTAATAAAAATTGTTCACGTAATAATTTTTGTTGTCGTGTTAAACTACTTAGTGATTTTCAAGAGGATGAAGTTTTTATCGTTGAAAAGTTGAAGCATTATGATTTCATTGGAGTTGATAATATTTATTGTGTTATTAATGCTCTATTGCTGAAGATTTTGAATGAGATGAAGGGTGCAGAGAAAAATTTTTTTGTTATGAAATTTTGGAGGCAATTGAAACAAAAAAAGTTTTCAAAGTATTTATTCAGTTGGAGTGGTCGACATCAATACTTCTGTGAAGCCAACCTGCAGAGTTCGGAGACGAACTCTCTCCAAACATGGGAGAATAGGGAGGATGATGCAAGGTTTGGAACAATCACTTTTGTGCAACTGAACCATTGCGGATCAAGTACTCCATCTGTGATATCAGCAGTTGCAAGTATGGTGGTAATATTCGTACTCATAGTTTGTACGATATCAAGTACTTGGTTCCTTATCATGAAGATAGCTCCGAGGATGAGGCTACGAATTCGAGGGCGAATTCTCCCCAAACAGGGGAGAATGATGCAGATTGCATTGGCATATACACTACAGGCTGTTGGACGTCTTGCTGCTGAATCGGGATTCTAGTTTATTTAGATACTTTAGGAGTCTTTATTATTATTATTTAATTATTGCTTTTAATTTAATTTGTTTCCTAGGTAGTTTGATATTTTCTTGTTCTAGTAGAACTAGGTTGTCTTGTTCTAGTAGAACTGAGTTTTTCTTCTTACTTGTTTTAGTAGAATTAGGTTTTCTTATTCTACTAGAACTAGGTTGTCTTGTTCTAGTAGAACTAGGTTTTTCTTATTAGTTCTCTATATAAAGGGATGTAAGCCTTATGGCAAATAGTGTTAAGTTGATTATTTGATTAATAATATTGAGAGAGAGAGTTCTCCTTTATTTTCCTACTTTCGTGTTCTTGAGAGAATATTGATTGTGGTTGCCTACTATCTGGCATTGTTCTTACGACAATCAACAGATTGGTGGACGCTTGTTTGTTTTTTGGTGAGATAGTCTCGACCGCGTAATTTCCGCTGCATCACATATATTAGGTTTGCTCTATAGGAGGATAGCTAGTCTCAAACTATTTGTGTAGGAGACACTAAAACCAACATGTGGGTGCCTGTTTAATATAAACAGGTACACTGAATGTGACCAAAGCTTTTTGAGATAAACTGAATGGAGTTTTACTTGCCTGCCAATCAGTTTCTTATAGTTGCAATAGTACAAGTAATCTTTAGACCTGAGACATCATGGTTGTCTTATGCATGGAGTCTTAGGAGTTTGATAGCACTGACTGTATATTCCAATGGGGTCTACAATGGTGTTCATTGGCCCTACTGCTTCATGTATGAAGGCATATGAATGATCAATAAGGAATCTATCACTTCTAGTAAAAGGGAGAGAATGTCTCACATAGCATTTACTAATATAATTCATGAAATTCCATGGCCATGGTAGGATGACTATGGAAAGGAGTTTTTATAGTATATCAATGAGTTGATATTTGTAAATGATTATAAAATCATTGAACTAAGGAATTGATAGACTTCCATGTCCTATTAGTTCAATCAGAGACATTGTGTATGATAGAAGGATGTAATTGTAACCTTAAATGTAACTGAAGGGTTCTTTGTATGATTTTATTTCACGTCATTTAGGACCACACCATGAGCCATGCTAGGTGTTACTCATGGTTAGTAGAAGCCCTAATTAATATAAGTGAGTTATAATCAATTAGGGAATTGGAAGGTATTCCAATTAAACCCTTAATGGAAACTGTTCCATTGGGCATTCTTTGTGCCATTTCCTACTACTAAATGTTGAGAACCCAATGGGTCACACACCAATAAATGAAGAAGGACTTTAAGTTGTGAGAGAAAGGGCATAAGTGCATTGAGAAAAGTTCGAAAGGGCCATACTTGCATTTGATATAAAAATGAGGGGTTAAAGTGCAATTTAAGAAAGTTGCAAATCCCACATAGAGTGGGATTCCCCAAGGGCTGGCCCTTGTTGTGTGTCTATATAAAGCACACTAGCAAGTGCTTTGACACACAATAATTCACTCCACTCTCTATCTAGCCCAAGTTTGAGAAAGCCTCTCTCTCTCTCTTCTTCTTCTTCTTCTTCTCCATTCTAGCAAACTCTAAGGAGAACTAGAAGACAACTTGAAGACTTTTGCTTGGTGTAGATACCTTGAAAGCAAGACATTTGTGCTGCTGGATTTTTGTTCGTTAGAAGATCAATCAAACGTCTTAAGGACGTACTGTAAGTTATAAACCCCTCTATTTGTAATTAGGGTTTTGTTGTTTTGTATTATATCACAATCCGATTCATGGTTTCAAAGAATTGAATGAAAATTTTTGTTATTTACTTTCTTCCGCATTCTTGTTTTCTCTGGTTCAATTTGTAACGCCCCAAAATTTATAAACCGTAACACGTACAATTTTTTTATGAGCTCCGTACAAATACAGAGTATTACGCAGCTGCGGGTAGCGATGATTAACCCAAAAATCATCCTCAATATATATTGGCCAACCAAATAAATAAAATTACATTAGCTTTAAATATAAATACATGTATACAATAGTCTCTCCAAATCTCGACCCTAATTCTATTACGTGCTTCCAACAATTATCACCTGAAAATATATTAGGGTGAGCAAACAACAGCCCAGTAGGAAATCCAATTCCTATACAATAAATAATGTTTCAAATATCACATACAAGCATTTATATATTCAAAATAATATATAAATCAAATAATACGAACTCCAAATCATCAACCTCAAATATAATCCAATTGTCAATGAAATCAACCATTAATAAGCCTCAAATATATCACCATCAATAATTATCACCTTGCATAAATCAAATCTTAACATATGCTTCAAAATAATCATCATTCACTATACAAGAATTAAACCCCAAATAAAATAAGTCAGATTAAAACTTCCCATGCTCCGGCCAATGGACCGTCTGGCCACTGCCTCTCTCGTCTTCTCCCTTCCTCTTTCTCCTCTTCTTGTTTCTTTCCTTTTCTTCTCTATTTATTTCTTCTCTCCCATCCCTATCTCCTTTTCTCTCTCTTCATTATTTTTTTTCTTCTTTTCTTTCTTCTCTTATCACGCAATCTCTGCCAAATCTCATCCCTTCCCAATCTTCTCTTTCTTTTTCTTCTTCTACCCGTACATCCCTTATCTCCCTTTCTTTTCTCTTTCTTTATTTCTTCTTCTTTTTCTTCTCTTCTCACCTACCCATTTATTGCTTTGACTTTCTTATTCTTCTTTTCTTTCTTTTCTTCTTATCTTCCCTTCACACCGAAAACTAGTCTTTTTTTTTTTTTTTTTAATTTCGTTTCTTTTCTTCCTTTTGTCTTTTCCTTCCTCCACCTATATATATTATCACATAATCTAATCATCTTTTCCACCCAATCAATTTAATATAATGTCTCCCAACATTCAATTAATCTCAAAATATTTAAAATCTCATGTGTACAATTCCACTGAATATACACGTAAAATAAATCAATAAATATTTGGGGTATTACACAATTCCTTACAGAGCCATCGTAACTTAGAGTCCATATAATGCAACTACCAACAAATTCAATATATCAGGTTGTCCCTGGTGTGACACATTTTCCTGTGCAGATGGTGTCCCAGGTGGAACTCTATCTTCTGGTTCAGGCTATGGAGGGATTATCGCCCTACCCCGGCCTCGACCTCGACCTCGACATCCACGTCACATTCAAAAATAAGGTAAGGGTCATACTCAAATCATAATACTTTCGACAACGCAGTCGTAAAAGATTCATTACTCGAGAATCTCTAATGCGATGCTAAAGAAATGCATGTATGTTCCCTTCCCATGCATGACCTAATGCAAAATCATGCATGCACACACAATATGACATAATAGCACCCATACGGATGTTCTAGCCAGTTCTGATACCAATAAAACTATTACGACCCAAAAAATAGGCCAATGACGTGTCAATTGTACAACTCTAAATTATATAGAATTTGAAGATGGTTTGTAATTAAAATCATAATTTAAGGAAATATTTTTAAGAAAATTCGGTATGGTCCCATTTGTAAATCGAACATACCAAGTTCTCAACTTTTAAAACCTTGTACAATTTAAGACAGAATTCATATCATCCACAGTTCAAAATATAAAATTTAAGCTAGCATTCAATCCCATAAGGTTCTACCGTCAATACACACATATAAGATACAAAACGTCTGTTTAAATACTGCTGTGGACCCATGAAAGTGGCCCACATGAGTTGAAAAAGGAGTAGGGTGAAAAAGAAAAAAGAGTCGCCACCTTATTTTTTAAAGGAAACAAGGAAAACCCTAAAAACCAATTTTGTTTTAAGAAAACAAAAGAATGACTCCATGTTTA
Source organism: Liquidambar formosana (assembly GCA_039720395.1). Classification (NCBI taxonomy): domain Eukaryota; kingdom Viridiplantae; phylum Streptophyta; class Magnoliopsida; order Saxifragales; family Altingiaceae; genus Liquidambar; species Liquidambar formosana. The sequence continues at coordinate 11,612,299 of CM077831.1, read as the reverse complement.
AAAAGGAAAGGCAAAAATAATCTTTTGGAAACCAAAGAAATCGTGGATTCGGAAGCTAAGTTATGGCATGGGAAGGTTCTAGGCATAGCCTATAGGCACCCATATCACCCTTTCGGTCTCTTAGTTCATTTGGGCTAAATCAAGATCTTACCATACAAAAATCAACAAGATATCATCACAACAGTTGCATGCATATCATATATCCATCCATAACAAACAAACAAAACAAAGAAAAAACTAAACTAAACTAGGATACTTAGATCCTAGGGCGGACTTGAACTTCACGAAGAGCGCCTACGTACCATGTATGGAAATACATGGATCAAAGTCCACGTAATTCGAATAGGAATAGGGTTAAACCCTAATAGAGGATTATGGTAAACCCTAAATTTCCTTTCATAAGTAAAAGAGTTTCCGAAGATAAATGATTCTCAAAAGATCTTTAAAAGATATGGAATTTCAATAAAGATAGAAACTTTTATTTAAAAAGGAATTTTTTATGAAAGGAAACTATAGGACTTACCATATTCCCCTATTAGGAAATAACCCTAGGAGGGAGAAAGGGAAGTTTTAAGGAAGGAAAGGTGAATTGGGGCACCTTCAAACCCTACTTACCATAGCAATAGCAACCTGTCAAGATAATCACCCTATCTCATAAGGCAATTACCTTATTTGTAAGATTTCTTCTCACAATAGCCAAAATGATCACCCCACAATGGTGGGGTAATTGCACCTGTCAAATCCCACTTTCTATAGGTTTGTACCTGTCAAGCACTTGCAATTTGCATGCAAAATATACCAAAAATACCACCCAACCAAACTAGTTTCCCATCAAGCTATTATCATGCTTAAACATAGGCAATCACATGCTCAAAGTACGACCATAAGAACAATAAACAAATCTTGATAGAATTGAAATAAGGTCTAAAATCACCCATAAATCATGCAAATAACATAAATCATGAATTCATAGAAACCCTAATTCAGCCCTATATGCAATGGCATGCAAAACACCTAAAATCCACTGCCATGAATGCAAAAAATCATCATAGTTATTCTATATGCAATACATATACAGCAACTATGAATAAAAACCAAAGAAAAATCCTAAGCTACCATGCTATATGCAACTAAATCAAAACAAGGATGATAAAAACTCTAGAATCACAATTGTGCTTGATACCACATGAAATAACTCTAAATCATGCAAAAATTATCATGAATGACATTCTAATCATGCATATCAACTAATAGAAGCATCAACACATGATAAAAATGCAAGCTTGAACATGAAATAATAGCTATTCAATGCAAAACCCTAAAAAAGACACTAGAAACCCTAGAATCACAACTATGCATAAAATCACATGGAATAACATTATAACATGCATAACTCCTCAAGAATAACATTTTAGTCATGAATATTAACCAATAGAAGTATCAACACATGATAAAAATGCCAACTTGAACATGAAATAGAGCTATTCTAATTTCAGCACAATAGAAACCCTAAAATCCCAACTATGCATTAAACCACATGAAATAATTCAATTACATGCATAACTCATTATGAATAACATTTAAACCATATATATTAACTATTAAAAGCATCAACACATGATAAAATACTATCTTGAACATGCAATAGAATTATTCTAAGTAAAACCTTAATTTCAGCATAAAGAGAAAAGAGGTGTACCTATGGTGGATGTCTCCTTGCTGCTGTAGAGACTTCTTCTCCTCTTGAAACACTCTCCTTCAAGCCTCCACACAAACCCTAGCTCTCTTTTGGAACTCTCTCTTACTCTCTTTCTCAAGAAATTAGGTTAAATGCCTTAAGAATGACTGTCATTACCTCTAGGTGGCTCCCCTAGTGCTGAAGTATAAGGGGGTATTTATAGGGTTTGAGGGAAAACTCTCAATGGTTGGGATTAAAACCCTAAATATCAATCCAAGGGTCATTAGAAACTCTCTTGGGGCTCAAGGCACTCAAATAGGGCTGAAAATATGATGGAAAGGCGGCTGGAGGCGGAAAAATACGTCAAAATAGGAAAGGAATTAAAAAAAACCCTAAAAAATGGCGAAGTACCTCGGGTGACCACCTGGCCTTGGGCGGATTCTTGGGGTTGGGCAGCTAGCCTCCCGGGCTTGGGCGATCACCTGAGGGCTCCGTCAGAACATGCCATTTTTGCACTTTTTTGCCTTCCAAAAGTGTTTCGGGGGTCAAACGGAGTCCGATTTTGACGAAACGAAAGCCAAAACGACCGTGTTTCGAAGGGGAATATAATTTGAGACATTTTAGGATAAAAATCCCTAACCATGGCTACATGGTTAGGTTTTACAAAGGCGACTAACCGCTATGCACCACCGTCGCTAAGCTTAGGTATGCACACAGGGTCGCACCGAATGCTTTCCAATTCAAAATTCAACCTTCCAGAACATCTTTAGGAATGAAATTAAGACTAATTAAAGTCAAATGAGTGGGAATTGAGTGAAAATCATGAGCCGATTTGAGCCAACCCGAAGTGGGTCTCTTAACCAAATTGAACCTTATTGAGCCATTTTAATCCCGAACCATTGATTCATCAAATTGAACCCATAAATACCTCAAATGTATCCATATGAACTCCAATTGGAAACTCGGAGATCATTTCAAGGTCAAATGAAAAGTTTGTGACCCAAAAGACGATTATGCCCCTCAAGTCACAGAAGCTCTTATTATCCCTCAAAATCAACTCCGAATTGAACCAAAATTCATATCCACTATTCTTATGACTCTAAAAACCTAATGCAAATGACTAGACTCAAAAATAAAACAAAAACATGCATGGAATGACAAACCCTAGTAAGGTGGTGCAAAAATGGGGTGTGACAACTGCACAGACCATAAATAATACATTCATTCATCATGAAATATCCATGCTAACCCCAATGTGATGCCTCCTCATATGAGTCATCATTAACTTGTTCATAATCTGCGAAAAATATTTTAAAAATAGGCGTGAATATAAACTCAGTAGATTACATTTTTCAAAACTGTCTATCAAGGTTTTAAAACCATTACGAGCATTTAAATGAAATGATATAAAAAGGGGTTGCATATCACAATTTTAAAAATAAATACGGGAGAACATGTAAATCATCCATAACATAATCCGCCATATCTAGCAATCCATAACATCATCCGCTATATTTGGCAATCCATATCATCAGTCTTTTAAACTGAATAATCCTCCCCAGGCCATACGGGGCCCTCACACATGAAAATAAGAGGAAACATGGCAAGACATTCCTATCTGGGACTGTAATAACCTCAAGAGAAAACACGGCAAGACATCCCTACATAGGACCATAGTAACCTCTATTCGGGCACATAGCTCAAGACTAAAGGATAAGAAGATACGGTAAGACGTTCCTTTCCTTCTGGACCGTAGTAATCCTGTCTCCAATAGCTCTCACACTACATTCATTTATATGTTAATCTCCCAAAATCATTTTACTTAAAATAGTAGGAAAAAAAAAAGGGGGGAGGGGGTTTCCAACACTTATATAAAAGTAACCCTCAATGTTCAATTACAAAAATTTAACCCATAGGTTTTCAATTTCAACCCATTTAATCTAAAATCCATTTAATCTAAAATCATGTTAGGATTTACAATACAACATAAATATAACTGAATAGGATGTAAAACAAAACCCTAATTTTCCCAAATGTAAGAATTTTTAAAACTATTCAAACCCCAATCCCATATAAACATGTATCATCTCATGTAAACATGCAAAAAGCCATGATAATGTTATAAATCATGCATACAATAATCTACAACCATGAAAAATGCACCGACCTTTCAAATAGAAGCTAGTAATGCAAACCCATTGGTGCGCACACATAGATTGGAGCAAAATTGCAAGGCTAAAGCTCCACGAGGTCACATGCTTCACCCATAGCCTCCTCTTTCTCCCCAAGCTTCTCTCTCTTTCTCTCCTATTCTTTCTCTCCCTCTCGGCTAAGAAAAATGGAGAATGGTGTAGAATTTCATGGGTTGAGGGTTTTTATAGAAGGAGGGGCAAAAGGGTCATTTCAGCACATAAAAAATCTCGTTTCAGGCTATTTTCACAAAGTTTAGTCGACTACATCATGGGTGTAGTCTACTACAAATATCAGAGAACATTTCTGCAAGGTGTAGTCGACTACATGAGCACTTGTTGTCGACTACATGAAACTTGTAGTAAACTACATCATGTTTTAGTTGACTATACTTCCAAAATACACAATACCAAGTTATAATAGCTCATCAATACATTCCATAATCACAATATAACTCCAACAACTTCATACATCAAATGTTAGATCCTTACAACAACATTCTAGATCATCACATCATTTGTTTACCACTTTTTCCTTTCTTAGGACATTGTGGTGCTATGTGACCTTCTTCATTACAATATAACATTTACATTTAGATTTTCTTCTAAACGTAGTGTTTCTATTATTATTTCTTTTTCTGATATATTTTCTATTAAGATTAGGTTTTTTACCTTTCCATTTGACAAATTTATATTTTCTAAATTTTCTCTTTTCTTATAAGCGATTGATTTTTTACAACCAAATTCTCATTGTTATCCCCATGACTTTGCTACAACATTTATCATTAAGTTGACTTTTTACTTGCTTAATGGCTTCTTGTGTTATGCAGTGTTTAGTAATAATTATTTCAGCATATTAAATTCTTGCTCCTAACGTGTCTTTTCACCATTAGAACTAGTCAAAAATTCTTTATATCCATCATTACAAAGTTCATCCCATAGTGAGGGTAACTTATGAACAAATTGACGCCAAAACTCCATTTTTTTAGGGTTAAGTTTATGGTAATATTCCCGATAAAATTTTGCAAAGGATTTAAATTCACATATGTTACATATTCTAGATTTTGTTAACATATATTCATAGTGAATTTCTTCTTGTTTTTCGAATTTAGTTCTACAAAATTTTCTTCTTAGAATTTGTGCATATTCATTTAATATTTTATCAAATGTATTAAATTCATTAAATAAGCTAGCTTTTCTTACTTACCTTCATCAAAGGTTCCCATCTTCTTAGGAAGTTTAAGTAATCTCCTTGAAGAGTTGCACATATATTGTCTAAAAATATTTCTTTAGACCAACTGTTGTCCCAAGTGAATAACCCTAGAGGGGGGGTGAATAGGAGAGTTCGCTTGAGAATTCACCAATCCACTATCACTTTCCTTCAAGGTGGAGCAACAAACCTTTACAACTTAAGTGTTCTTCACCAACACTTAGCCAAATGCACTCTTCTCAAGTGCTTACAAGTGAAGGTATACACAACCCTTTTGATACAAAGTATTTGGAGATGATTTTATGCTCAAAGAAAGCTCTCTCAAAGAGTAATTACACAGAAATTGAAAGCACACTCAGCTATTGATTGATTTCGATGAATGCTCACAAGAGGAATTAGGGCTTGCAATTGATTTTCTTGTTTGTAACTCAATGAATGCTCATAAATGAGCTCAAGCCTTGTATTTATACTCAAGGGGTCCAAAATAGCCTGTTCTAGAACAATAAGTGCCGGGAAAGGGCGTTAGGCGGGCATTAAATGCTTCAAAAGTCCGTTATAAAACTAGCTGTTAGTCCTCTGCCTGAGGCTTTCAACCGGCTGAAATATCTTTCAGCCATCTGAAATATCCCTTTCAGCCGTCTAAAGAAGGTTGCTGAAAATTCCAGAGAAGATGTAAAAATGAAACTAAGATCGAAGTCTTTCAGCCGTCTTAAATCACAATTTCAGCCGGCTCAAATGACTTTCAGCCGGCTCAAAGAGCCGTCTGAAAATTCCAGAGAACTGAAATTATACAAGGGTGCATTTTCAGCCTGCTGAAACAGCATTTTCAGCCAGCTGAAACATTGTTTCAGCCGTCTGAAAATCCCTGTTTTCAGACAAAAATATGTATTAAGTCCTTATTAAAGGTAAGTCATTTTTAGGCCTTTAAGATTATCAAATTAGCATTGTTCTAAGCCCTTTTAAAACTTGTGAGCAAGGATTGAAATTAATCTCACAATATTTTCCTAAATTCCTCACAAATTGACTTGCGATAAAACTTGACTGTTCTTGAATATTTGATGGATCCATTAGCGCTGCTTTCAAATGATCTATTGCTTTGTTTGCTTGTGCAATTTGATCTTTCATTCTTGAAACATTTTGTAGCTTTGATACCTGTCTAGATTCACCACTTAAATGCCCATTAGTCCTTAAACATCTTATTATGTATTGTTATCATCAAAACCTCGGGAATAAAACCATTTAGGCCAACACCAACTACTTTATATGTATTTATGACAATAGACATTGATTGTATCCATTCTCTTAATGCTTAGTCATAATTTTTAAATTCGATATTTTTTAAGTTGAAATATACTCCTCCTGAAGTAACATTGATTTTGTTTAAATCAGTCCGTAGAGTTGTTAAAGGTGCCGGTTCTGATGTAGAACCTTCATCTTTTAAAGGTTTTAAATCTTCAACTTGTATCGGCTCATCATAAGGGTCATTATAAATGGGTGATTCCCAATCATTTCTATGAATTCTAGGAAGAGGTTTTTCTTCTTAATCTGTTTTAATTTCTTTTTTCTTTTTAGAATCTTCATTATAAGAGTCATCATTGTTTTCTTTTTTAGAATCAATGATTATTTCTTCATCTACCGAAGTACTGCTTATACCTTCAGAGTTATTTTCACTAGATAATAATCCAAATTTTCTACCTTCTTGCTCATCTTCTGAACTTTCTTTTCTTTTACGTTGTTTGGCATAAAAGATATTTCAAACTCATTATCCGAATCACTAGACTCTTCTAGTTGAAGAGCTAAATTGTAATTATATTCAATCATTAATTCTTCATTAGATGAATATAATTCTTGAATTTGTTTTAGAAGTTTATTACGTTTTTCGTAATCATCTTCTTTCATATATCGGGTTTTCCAATATTCTAAAATTTCTTTGATTGCTTCAAAATCTTTTCGATGTTTATCTATTTTAAACATCATGATTTCAGTTCTAAAAATCTCGGAATTTCTTCACAAGGACTTTCTTTTAGAACAAGTGTATTAACTAAATTATTTTTTAGACTACTTTCTAAATTTTGGATTAAACTTTTTGTTTCATCCTTTAAATCTATAATTTAGATTTATCCTAACATATTAAGTTTATAATAAATTTTTTCTTGATTTTTCTCAAGTATTTACTAATTTACCAAACATACCAGATAAATTATCAACTACATAATTTAAAGTTCTACTAATATTGCCTATATTAGCTTCTGTATCTTGTATATGTGCTAAATGTCTATAATTACTAGGTTGGTTATTCAACTCACCTACGCACCATAATTCTTACATGTCTAAGTTTCCCTACAAAATTGCCAACTGAAACGAAAGGGTTTACGCTCTACTGACTATCCCTCAACAAAGTCAAGGCCTTGATACTCTCTATTCAAGGTTGTTTCAAGGTTTGCAGACATTTTAAAATAACTTAATTAATAATTAAAATACTTATCAAACAAACAAGATATAGTAGCTAACAAACAGGTTCAAGCAAACTAGTAAAAGCTATTAATTCCTAATGCTCTGATACCATTAACAAACAAACACACACAGACGGAAGAAGAACTTAAGCATTTTTGTTTTTTTTTTTTTTTTTTATTTTAAATTTTTATCAAAACATGAAACACTAGCTATAGGAGAATAATTCTAACATTCAACTAAACATTTTAAACATTTACCTACTACAAACATGCAAAGCTATTTTTAACAACAAAACATGTAAAACATGCCATGTTATATTTAAATAACTTAATATTATAAAAGCTATAAAAATAAATAACCAGGTTGGTATTAACTATTTTAAAATGATCAAAACTGATCTTTTTCATTTCAATTCAGTTTCAATTTGGGACGTGTAGTACTGATTTATGGACTGATTTGCACCCCTAGTACACACTCACACACACTCACTCGGTCGAACCATGGGGGAGGGCTTTTTTGGAGTCGTTGGGGTAGGGGGGTTTTTTCTTTTGGTTAAAAAGGTACTAATAAATAAGCAGCTAACCCTTAGAGTTCAATATATGCAGTCCGGGGTGGTGATGGTGATGGCTTTTCAGTTTACAGTTTGGATTCCCTCTGATTTGAGATAAAGAAACCTATCCAGGAAAGCGTCGCTCCCTGTGAAATTTTGATTTGACACCAATCTCTATTCCAATCATAAGGCAGCCATCTTAAGCATTTCTGCTTCCCGGCCTGCCATTGTGCCTATATTTTTACTTGTTAAGCAACAACCATAAAATTGTAAATGGGCAGGAATCAACAACGTACCAAAGTATGTAATGTTCGCATCTTTTATCCAAAATGGAAAAACAATACTCGCGAAATATTGCATGGGCCGTACTCTCATGAAAGATCACATTCGATATTATTTAACCCACTTCTACACACCCATCAATTACCTAAAATTGGTCCTTCCAATAGCAGCTCAGTTGGGGTGAGTCCCCTCTGATTCCCACAACCGACTAATTGGGGTAAGATATGTCCAGTAATCTGGCAACAGAAATGAGTGACCGAATGAAGAAAACATGAATTTTTTATTTTATGAGCAACTAAAACTAAATAAAGATTAATACAAAGGAGGACAAGTCCACCAGGAAAATAAAAAGCAAAAACAACCAGCTAGCACAAACCGATTGGCTGCACATAAATAAAAATTCTCAAAATCAACAAACCAAACATTGCTTATTCCCTCACAAACAAAAGAAAAATTGGAAAGATATTTCAAAAAATGCCTAGGAAGACCTCAAAGAGAACTTACATACTGGCCTTTCTACCTTTATTATATCGAGTTCAACATATTCAAAATCTCCTAAATCAGGGGTAAGCATATGAAGGAGCTGGCAAGAAAGGAAATGGTGCAACAGAGGCAAATGCTACAGGTGGACGTGCTTGAGAGCCGACAGCAGAGTGCTGCACATTCTTCCAACTGTCGACATTTTCAACCTCTTGCAATAGAATTTCAGAGGAGGGGAGCTTGACAATCCTCTCTGAACGGTCTTCTGCAAGGCATTTTTGGTTATCAGGGAGACGGTGAAATAGGAGCCCAGACATAAATACAGGAAGATACAGAAGGCTGGCATGGAACATCCTTCTGGCATTTTTCGTCGTACGGTCTAAGTAGAATGTAAATGCTGTAGCACTAATTGCACCAGCAAGCAGTGATGATTCAAGACAAAACCATCCAGAAGTTATACCCCCTGCCATGGTGAAAATGGAAATTATTATCTGCAGTAATCACTATATCTTCTGCAGCAATCACCAAGTTATCTTAAATAGAAATTGAACATTAATAGCACTGCAGCCTACTGAAAAATCAGTTTGTGACAACTGCACTTACATGGAAAAAAGGATGGCAATGCAAATTAGGTCAAGGAAAGGACAATCCCAATAACATATACCGAGCATTTATATATCTAATTATGTCGATATGATTACAAGATCGTATGGAGAAAAGTAGCACCAGATCTCCACTTTGAAATTCTAAAGAATACATCCATTTGCAGGGAAGAAAATAAAAGGAACAGCAAACAGTCTACAGAAGTTATATTGAGGGACTGAATATAGTTTTATTTGTTCATTTTATGGCCTAGATTCTTGAAGACCTTTGGTAGAAATCACCAAATGTGACCAGCAACCCTCTCACATATAATGATACAGGAAATCAGGAATGATCTCTGTCAACATATGTATCCGTCTGGCATATGGGAAACATAAACAGAAAAAGGAATAGACCCTGAATCTAGATAGGTGGTCCCAAAAGTCTATGGGGACCATGAAGAGGCATAAAATGGAATCAAATAAGAAATTCATGGCAGAAATAAATGAGAAACTTAGATTAAACAAATCAGAACATTTGAAAACATGGGATGGGAAATCAAAATGTAAGATATGAGAATGAAATTATTATTATTATAATTTATAAATTACTATGACAAAAAGCTTTAGAAACATAACTAAGAACAGAAATGGAGAAGAATTTAACGAAAACATGTTTCTTACACTTTTTCTCATGCGTGTCCAGAGAGTTTCCAAGAATTTTCCTAAGAGTTTCCGAAATGTTCTTAGAAGGTTTTGCTAGAGTTTCCCAGGAGTTTCCAAAAGGTTCCCACATAAATATTAAACAAGTTTCATCCCAGTTTCTAATGTGGGTTTCTGGCAAACAAGGTTCATGAAACTTAAAACATAAAAAGGAGGCCTTTTTATTTTTGCCTGCAGTGGGGTATATTGTGCAGGGATGGGGCGCAGAGTATTGATAATCTTTTTCTATTCTGCCCTGCGGCTAAGTTGGTTGTGGCAGAAACTTTTTTCCATTGGTGGTGAGTGTTGGGTGATGTCGAGCTGTGTTAGGAATTTGCTAGAGATCCACTATTGGGGTCTTGGTAGAGGCAAGACGGCTAGGAATATTTGGCGATGTGCCACTTTTGTGGTTTTTTGGGTCTTATGGCTTGAAAGGAATGCAAGGATTTTTTATAGAGTCTTCCTTGGATAGTTTCTGGGATAGGGTGCATTTTTGGGGTTCTTTTTGGGCTCATGCTTCAAGGTTGGGTGATATTCCATTGTTTGTTTTAAAGTCGAATCGGAGGACGGTTTGTCGTTGAATGCCTTATTTTTGAGTCTTTGTTTTTCCCTTTTTGCTATTGGTCATTAAGTGGACTACTTGTCCTCTTGTACTTCTTTCCTTATATCCATACTAACTATAACTTTATCTTAGAAAAACTTCTGATTGACCATTACACCCTTGTTTTAAATTTTAAATTTTAAATTTTAAATACTTATTTGCCCCCCATATTTAACCAATTAAGAATGTTTATTTTCTAACCAAAAAAAAAAGGGAGAAAGAAAGATAATGACGTCCACTTCTTGAATTCTACACAACCTCCACTGCTATGCATGTCTCCTAGCCAACTTCTTATTCCTACTATGACTCCTAGCCATGGAAGGAATTTTGATCTATTGTAGCGTCCATTATAATGACTTAAATAAAATAAAAAAAATTTAACAAATAATTAGATTTCCATGTTCTATATATATGAGAATTTATGAATTTTCATATATATTTTATTATTTAAATATTATTCATGTGCAACACACGTGTGCCCATATCTACCACAATAATATTCCCACCTAAGGAAGTTGTTCTCTCTCTTCCTATCTCTTAATCTTTCTCTTTTGTTTCCCTCTTTCTTTATGGTCATAATCCTTTTTATCTCTTAATCTCTCTCTCTTTCCCTCCTTCTTGGGCATACTCCTAGAGGCTTAATGTTAAACAAAAGGTGATTATTTTTTCCCCCTATTTCTTAATTTTGTACTGATAAACTGAGTTAGTGAATGCATTAAAAAGAGGCTCATGGCTTCTTTTGTGAGTTGAGATTGTATTTGCAAGTTTATCGTTGCCTCTTAATTGGTTTTAATGTATATTTTAAAAACTTTGATGTTTGTTATTCATGTTTTAAACCAATAACTAATACAATAGAGATATTTATTAATTTTTACTCCCCCAAGAAGAAAAGAAAAGATATTTATTATTTATTTCTAAATAATAAATATCTCTCCTTTTATTTCAAGATACTTATTTCTAGAACTATCCCCCACCGCATTGTATCCTACTTCAAGAATTGCTGTATTGGCATATCCGTATCTTATTTTTTGATGAAGTCATATCCTTATCTTATTGTACCCATATCCACACTTCATAGGCTAATGGTATTAACATGAGAAAATATTAGATGGTCTAAAGGGGTTAAATCATATTTCAGAATTACCAGAGTTCAATTAGCACTTCATTTTCTTACTGTACTTGTTCTTCAAAAAGATGTCCCACTGGAAAGTTTTGACCACATTATTAAAACCATAATTATACATCTAATGTTAGAAAATAATAATACTCATAAATTTTACTACCCAAAAGAAAATAGATGTATAGAACCAAAATACAAACATAAAGAAAAATTGCCAACAAAAATAAAAAATAAAAGCTCTTGATTGGTGACTATAACTCACAATCATAGGCTAAGAACCCCAATGGAATCAGATATAGGCAATTCCTCAAAGCCACCAAAGCAGTTCTCACACCAGAAGCATCAGCAAGAGAGAACATTCTAAACCTGAATGTGCAACAAAAGACAAAAAAAAAAAAAAAAAAATGAGTAAAAGAGGTAAAGAACCAAGTGAATTACATTAAAGATTTCATAGACCATGACTTCGTGGTTTGAACATTTAGACGAAACTGATATAGGGCAGATCAAACCTTACTGGAAGGGTCCGAAATGATATATCATTGTTAGCCCAAATGTTAGCCCAAAGGGTTTCGACAAAGGGTAAATTCGAGATTTTGGTGATAATAAATGATTGATATTGGCACTAATGGCTTTAGTTGTCAATCAATGATCAAAGCCAGGTACTCCAATTCATTTCAAAAGCAAATGGCATACTGATCAAGCTACTCAAGGCCATTCATGACAAACTAGAGGTTACAGAGACAAAGGCAAGAGCATCCAATCAAAAGCATCAAAAGACTTAAATGTCAAAGCTACACGAAGCAAGAAGACGATGAAATCAACCAACATAGACTTGTTGAAAAAACTTTAGCTTTTACTTTGAGTGTTAGGTTTTCATTGTACATGGTTGCTCATTAATTGCTCGAATGACCTAGATGGACCTTTGGACAATTAGGACCAATGATTACCTAGTAATATCATTTTAATATGGCCTAAGTGGACCCCATGTAGTTAAAAGATCATTTTTCATAAAAGTAGACTTAATTGACAAAAACTACCTACTATAGTCAACTAATGGTCATTATAGTCGACTATAAAGTGCTGTTGAGACTAAAACAACTATCTGTTTGTTTTAGTCAACCATAAGGTGTTATAGTCAACTATAACATTTCTGATTTCAATATTAATCGACTATGTTTGTTTTAGTCAACTAGTACCTTTTTATAGTCAACTTTAACAATTTATTTTATTTTATTTATTTATTTATTATTTCATTTTTTTTTGAAGTAAAGTTTGTATTGATAACAAAAGGCTAAGCCCAAGTATATACAAGCACAAAAGAAAGACCCCTTTATAGCTTTAGGGAATCTATAAAATGTATAAAAGATGGTTTGTAAGAATTAGCATAGCTAGCAAACCACAAAAAGAGATTCTTAGTAAGTATGGATTTGAGATCAAAGACCAACTTTTCAACCCCTTCGAAAGTCCTAAGGTTCCTCTCTCCCCAAATGCACCAAAAAATCACATAGGGGCCATTCTCCAAACCACTTTAGCCTCTTTATTACCCCCTCTTAACCACCATCCCAAAAGGAGATCATGAGTAAACAAAGGAAGAAACCAATGAACCCTAAACAAATTAAAGGTGAGCATCCAAATGCTTCTAACCACAATGCAATGGATGAAGAGATGATCCACCATTTCTGCCTTATCGTTGCACAAAATACATCTATTAAGAGTAGACAAAACTCTCCCAATAAGGTGATCCAAAGTCAAACATTTATCACTTCCCACCAACTAACAAAAGAAATCCACTTTACTAGGAACCAAAGCAAATCCATGTATTCTTTGTCGGGAGGAAAGGAACTCCTTCAGGCCTTAAAATGTTGTAGAAAGATTTTATGGTGAATAACACTTTGGAGTCTTATGCCACACTAAGGAATCATTCTCACCCACCAAAATCTTACTATCATAATGAACTTGATAAAAAACTAAAACACTTTCCATCTCCCAATCATTCAAGCTTCTACAAAAAACGACATTCCAAAAAATAGCACCATTCTCACCTTCCATATAATCCATAACCAAGCGTTCTTTCTCAATAGCAATATCATACAAAGAACGGAACTCATCCATAAGAGGCAATTTAGAACACCACACATCCTTCCAAAATCTCACTCTACTTCCATCGCCCACTTTAAAGCCAATCTCCTTCTTGAAATCATTTAGACCTTGAATAATAGCCTTCCAAAGGCTCACACCATGAGAGCCTCTAACCTCCCTAGTCCACCGCCCTTCACTACTCACACCATACTTCCATCCCACCAATTCTCGCCTCAAGCCTCGATCACCATTGCTAAACGTCCAAATCCATTTTCCCATAAGTGCTTTGATTAGTGCAAGAGATAGATCTTACACCCAACCCACCCAAATATTTTGGAAGGCACACAATATGCCAATTCACAAGGTGAAACTTTTTCTCCTCCCCCCCCCCCCCCCCCCCCAAACACCCAAAAAAAATTCCATTCCATAAGAAATCTCTTCGAAGTTTATCGATTTTATTAGCCACCGATCTAGGGATTTTATGAATGGAGATAAAGTAAATAGGAATGCTAGAGAACACACTCTTGATAAGAGTCCATTTACCTCCTTTACCCACCACCCTTGGGTAGACCAGTTGGTAAAGGCGAACTTGTGATTGTGTGGTTAGGCGCATGATCTCGAGTTCAATTCCCTAATGGGACAACCCAAGATTTAAGTGGGGGGCCATGGCGGTGGGTTACTACGAGTTTAGGTTCCATAGGTCGGTCCAAAGGCCCTGTTGTGGGATGGTTCCACCGTTATAAAAAATAAATTAATTAATTAAATTAAATAAAATAAAAATTTACCTCCTTTGGAGATGTATCCTTTTTTCCACCCACTAAGTCTCTTATCAATCTTCTCAATAAGGGGGTCCAAACTTTAGTATCTTTGAAATGGGCTCCCAAAGAAAGTCCAAGGTAGCTCACGGGCAAAGTATTAACCTTGCGACCAAGGATAGAAAGCAAGAACATTAATATTATCAACCCTTCCCACATGAATGATTTCACTCTTACCAAGATATACTTTAAGCCATGACACTATTTCAAAACAAAGGAGAATCCCCCTCAAGTTGTGCATTTGTTCCTCATCAATACCACAAAAAAGTAGAGCATCATTGGAGAATACACTAATAAAGGGGAACGGGGGGGGGGTCCCCTTGGCGTATCCCTCTAAAGCTATGGAAAAAGCCATAAGGAGTACCATTGACCAAAACCGAAAAAGAAGTAGAAATGCACCAAGAGATTCATTTGCACCACTTCTCCCCAAAACCCATTCTCCCAAGCAAGTAGATAAGAAAATTCCAATTGATATGATCATAAGCCTTCTCCCAATCAATGTTTACCATCACCCCTGGTTCCCACATTTGAGTCTAGAGTCCACACATTCATTAGCTACAAGAGCCACATCCACAATTTGTCTCTTACTAATAAAGACGAATTGAGGAGAAACAAGTGAGGGAGCAGAGGATGGTGTTGATCACTAATTCCTCCATTGTCCTTTGGAGTTTTGGTTATAGCAGAAGCTTTTCAACTTTCTGGTGAGTATTGAGTAGTTCCAACTTCGGCTATTTCTATGTTTGACACCCATTTTTATGGATTCGGGTTAGGGGGAAGGGCTGTTACAATTTGGAATTGTGCAAGATTGGCAATTTTTTGGGCTGTGTGGTTGGAGAGGAATTCGAGGATCTTTAATGGAAAGGTTTCTTCCATGGCGGATATTTGGGATCATATTCATTTCCTGGCTTCCTCTTCCAAGGAATTCTATGGGGTTCCTTTGCTTGTTATTAAATCAGATTGGCAAGCAATTTGTTGGAAGATTTTTGTGTTTAGAGTTCTTTTGTTTTTTGTGTGCTTCTTTTGCTTCTCGTTCTTAGCTGGACTAATTGTTCTCATTCATAACTTGCTGTATTTTTCTTATTAATAAGACTTTTCACTTTGTTGTTGATCAAAAAAAAAAAAAATTGGGGAGAAACAAGTGCCCCACTAATTTTCCCAGCCCTCAAAATAAACACTACCAAGTAGAGAAATAAAACGAAAGTCCTGAATATCCACTACCTCCCCTTTCCTACAGATAAGAGCAATGAAGGTAACATTGAGACTTTTTTCGAACTTGGTCTTTTCAGAAAACTCCCCAACAACCCTCATTAAATCCTCTTTAATAACCACCCAACATTTTTGAAAGAAAGCAATGGACATACCATCCGGACTGGGAGATTTATCCCCATTTAATGAATTAATAGCCTCCAAAACCTCTGCTTCTTCAAAACATGAACCAAAAAATCCACATCAACTTGATAAATAGTATTAAGCTCCAATCATTATAGTCAATTATAATATGCGGGAACTAAACATAACAACTAGTCATTTGAACCACTTTGTGAGCATCAAATGTACTAAACGGCTCTTTCCCTACATTAAATGCTTCAAACAGTCATTTCATTCAAAATAATTATATAAACAATGATTCAAATGTATTTATGATCACCAATACAAGAGTATTAAAAGCTATTCATTGTTTCTCACCAAACTAGCCCTAAATTCTTAAAGAGCATTTATTGAGCTATCATTAGAAGTGAGTCGAGTATTCATTGTTGTGTAATCTACACTTCAAAGAAAGCTACTTGTACACAAGAAATCATCTTCTACAATCATGTAATCAAGGGTTTGATTAAACCCTAAGTTTGAGACTTGGAGAGTGTTGTGACTTGTGAGCAAGCATTGGGTTGGAACACTTGGCTTGTAAAAGATTTTGCAGCTCCACATTGAAGAAGAGTGATAGTGGATTTGAATCCTCAAGCAAGGCTCTTGAGGTGACAATGTAGGCAGAAGGCTGAACCTCTTTAAATTGAAAACATCTTTTCTTGTTTATTTGCTTGCTTATTTGTTGAGCTTTATATAATTGCTTTAATAGTTTTTGAGATTGCATAAAAGTCCAATGTTTGCTATCAACCCTATTCAACCTCTCTCTTTGCTATCAACCCTATTCAACCCCCCCTCTCTCTCTCTCTCTCTCTCTCTCTCTCTCTCTCTCTCTCTCTCCCTTTCTCTCTCTCTCTCTCTCTCTCTCTCTAGGGTTGATTCTTGGGCCAACAATTTTGACAAGTCAAGAGTATACTACAAAGCACAAATCGCATCTAAGATAGATGAGGTATTGCCCAATACCAACATGAGACGTGAGATATTTTTTATGAAGACAATATTTGTATTGAAAATAAAAGGGCATAGCCCATGTACATGAGACACATATAAGCACCAGCCGACAAAAACTTCAACTCCAACTAGAGGTTTGGAGAATCAACAAAAAGTAAGAAAGAGGGACGCAACCTACTGGTATGACTATTACACCAAGCAAAAATATTCTTAACTACAATGGACTTGAGGTCAATTAAAGAGACTTCCACTCCTTAAAAGGTTCTTTGATTTCTTTCTTTCCAAATGCTCTAGAATATAGTGTGAGGAACCATGCTCCAAACCTTTTTTGCATCTTTTCTACCCTTTTTTGTACACCAACATACAAGATCATGTGTAGTAGCCGGTTAAAACCTACTGAATCGCAAAAAGATGGAACACAAATCACCCACAAATTCCAAGCCTAGTGACAACAAAGGAAAAGATGATCTAACGTTTTTGTTTTTTTTGGATAAGATAAAGATGATCTAATGTTTCTACTGCTTCTTTGCACATGATGCACCTATTGGGCATAGGTCATCTCCTCATAATCAAATGATCTAAAATCAAGCATTTGTCTCTAGATACCAAGCAAGTGAAAAACACCACCTTCGAAGGGACTGAAGTGATCCAAATTCGCTTAGCAGGAAGAAAATCTATCCCAATAGACCTCAAAAGAAAATCTATCCCAATAGACCTCAAAGTCGCATAGTAAGATCTCACCAAAAATAATCCTTTTGTATCATTACACCACATCAAGAAGTAATTCCCTTCCAAAGAAATCGTAGTGTCATATAATGTATGAAAGAATTCCACAACACTCCCTAACTCCCAATCATTGAAATGCCGAAAAAAGGGACATTCCAATGCAAAAGACCCCCCCCCCCCTTCTCTATCAACAAAGTCTCACACACAAGCCTCTTTGTTAACAGCAATTGCAAACAAATGGGGAAAAACAACCCTAAGGGGCTCCTCTCCACACCAACGTCTTCCCAAAATCGCACTCTTCTACCTTCACCAACCTTGAACGAGTATGCTTCACAAACGCATAAAAACCAATCATAATTGCCTTCCAAAGACTCACACCATGCGAACCCCGCAATTATTTCGTCCACCAACCCCATTAGCAACTTCATAGTTCCACTCCACCACCTCTCTCCATAAACCCCTATCACCCATCCCAAATCTCCAAATCCATTTACCAAGCAAAGCTTGATTCATACAAACCAAAGATTTAATGCCTAAACCACCTAAATACTTTGGATTACACACCATTTTCCAATCAACAAGGTGATATTTAAATTCCCCTCCCATTCCCTTCCACAAGAAGTCTCTTTGCAATTTTTCAATTTTCGAAGCAACCAACTTGGGAATCTTGAATAAGGACATGAAGTATGTAGGAATGCTCGAAAAGGTACTGCGAATCACAATCAAGAATATACTATAAAAGTTAGCCACTAACATGAGACGTGAGACATCATCGCCTCATCTTTGTATTGGATGATATATCAGGCGAGATTACCGAGATGATAAATTTGATGATATATTCGACGAGATTACCCAGATAATAAACTTTCTTCAATAAGCTAAAGTTGCAATCCGAAAACATCAATGGAGTGATAATCTTGTTATATTTCAAAGTCCTTACTGTATGTCTTATTATTATTATAATTATTATTTTTTGGTTCATAAATGTTTGTTTAATTTGATAAAATTAATACTTCTATCATAAATCTACAACTGTTTTAAGTAGACCTAGTGATCTTCACTGTAGATCTATGGGAGACATTCATAGATCTATATTTTCATTTACGCCAATGGATCTATGATATGTTGTTTGAGGAGTCTATACCTATAATTTATTCCAAATTTTGTTGGAAAAAATAATTTTGTATGTTCTGTTCTTTGGGGGGAAAAAAAAAATTGACAATATGAAAAACGAGAATTAAAAATTAGCATGGATAAAGCAACATTTGAATCAAGTTCCACACCCACATCCTACATATACTAATGTAACAATGAGTTAAATCCCATAGCTCAATCATGACACTAGTGGAGCAAGTAATTTGTTTGTAGAGCCTAATATCCACTCTCCCTTATGATTGACCACTGATATGTAATGTTTATTCGTGTTCTTTCGGATTATCTTACGTATATAAAACCTAATTATAGTATTTTCAACGTACAGTAATGTGCTAGCTCCTGTTTTGATGTTTTGACCCTATTATGTGTCCAAAGTTTTTTTTTATTTTTTTTTATTTTTATTTTTATGGTTCCAGTGTGGTGGCCTTATACAGCCAGGTCAAACAAAATCGTGCATCCAACCCGAGAGCAATTGGAGACAGCTTTGATGATGAGGAAGATGAAAAATGAGGCATCAATAAATTAAATATATACAAACTTCAATTACAGCTGAGGCACATACCCTCCAGTAGCGTAATCGGTGCGGCACAAATACGCCAAGGCCATAAAATGGGGTATTTGCCAAAAATAGAGGGCAGCTGGGAGGATCATCCCATTGAGCGAAACTTGGCCAGAAGCAGCAGCCCACCTAAAAACCAAAAACAGAAAGTGTAAGCATGATGGATCAAACATGCATACAGCCAATAGTTATACTCGCGTGTTAATGCATTAGCATATCCATGGAAGTGTGCTTGTATGTGCTACCATGTGCAAATATAATGTGTTGAATTTAAACTTTACAGGAAATCATGACCAAAGCCAGGTTCAGGCTGACAATCATTAAATTTCAATCTAATAAACAACTGTTTTCATCAAAACAGACTGCTATTGTACAAGGTCTATCTACAGAGATATATTACAGAAGTTTAAATGTCCGATATTCCCGATCATCAAGACTTCCAACCATACAAGCATATCCACATATTATAAGCATTCACTTCAATTCAGTAACTGCTCAACATACATTGCTAGGAGATGCATGAGTAGAGACCATGCATGAGTAGAAAGCAAAGAAGAAATAGTTGCATTATGAGCCACAAACAAGTTATACAAACAAGGAAAACGAAACATCCCCTAGCCAAATATCCTCCCAAAAACGAACTTTATTCCACTTACCCACACATAACCTAGTGAACTCCAAAAAAAGAGGGAAGCCTTGAGAAATAAATTTCCAAGGGCATTTGAATGAAACCTTGATACCCAAGCACCCAATTAAGAATCCCAACCACTATCCTAAATCCCATACTCTTAATAATAGCATGCCACAAAGAATTAGGCTTCAAGGGAACCTCCATAACCATTTCCCAGCTAATGCAATATTCCTCTATATGAGATTACCCAAAGCAAGCCCTCCCTTATTACTTAATCGAGAAACAATCTCCCAACTAACCAAATGATCTTTTTCCCATCCCCACTTCCTCCCCACAAAAAATTCTTCATCATCCTTTCTAATTTATTTTCAACTTTAACTGGCAATTGAATGAACCCTAAGGGACATAAAATATATTGCAACTTTAACTGGCAATTGAACGAACCCTAAGGGACA
Source organism: Liquidambar formosana (assembly GCA_039720395.1). Taxonomy (NCBI): domain Eukaryota; kingdom Viridiplantae; phylum Streptophyta; class Magnoliopsida; order Saxifragales; family Altingiaceae; genus Liquidambar; species Liquidambar formosana. Next base: position 11,591,719 of record CM077831.1, on the reverse strand, counting down.
TAAAATATTAGAAAGGATGATGAGAAACTTTTTGTGGGGAGGAAGTGCGGACGGGAAAAAAGATCATTTGGCCAGTTGGGAGATTGTTTCTCGATTAAGGAATAAGGGAGGACTTTCTTTGGGTGATCTCGTATAGAGGAATATTGTATTAGCCGGGAAATGGTTATGGAGGTTTCCTTGAAGCCTAATTATTTATGGCATGCTGTCATTAAGAGTATGGGATGTAGGATAATGGTTGGGATTCTTAGTTGGATACTTGGGAATCATGATTTCACTCAAATGCCCTTGGAAATTTGTTTCTCAGGGCTTCCCTCTTTTTTTGGAGTTCACTAGGTTATGTGTGGGCAAGTGGAACAAAGTTCGTTTCTGGGAGGATATTTGGCTACGGGATGTTTTGATTTTCCCTTCTATTTCCTCGTTTGTATATAACTTGTCCGTGGCTCATAATGCGACTATTTCTTCTTTGGTCTCTTCTCATGCATCTCCTTATAGTTATGATTTTAAGTTTTTTCGCAATCTCAATGATAGGAAGTAGTCCTAGAACCAAACCAAACCAATCAAATGATCTTTTTTACTTTGGATTGGTTTGTCAAACCTGACTATAGTTTTGATTGGTTTGGTTTGGTTCTAGGACTACTTCAGTACAGTTCTGGTTCAATTTTGACATAACTGACATAAGTCTTTTGGTTCCAATTTAGGCCCAAACTGAACCGACTTGCACCCATAGTGGAAGTGGTAGTCCATAGTCATGTGATGATGGTGCTATGAGGAAATCTAGTAGTGTCTATGATCCTGGTGTCTATGCTTCCTCACACGTAGCTTCCAACAATCCTTCTGGCCACCCTTCTTGCATCCCTTTTGATAACATGTATGTTTTATTATTCTTCTTTTTTTTCTTTTTTTTTTTTTTGGATTTTTTTTTTTTTTTCTGTTTCAATGACAGTATGAGACGCCTGTGTTGACGATCGTCACCTCATGCTCATCAACGCCGACATGCCTCTGGCTCCATTATGGAGTGACATTGTTAACCTCTACTGAGATAGTCGCCTCTTGCTTGGTGTTTCTTTCTTCCTTTTTTCCTTGTTTATTTTCAATACCTCTTATAGTCTGATCTCTTATTCAAAAAGCATTAACCCTATGAAGGCTCTATTTGACACGATGAGGCTTTTTATTTTTATTTTCGGCCACAAAACTCTCAAGACGCAACAGTTGGGTAATTTGACACGTTATGTCAAATTTTTTCACTATTTTTAATTTTAATATTATTTTGTATATAAGAAATAAAAAACTCCTGGGGCAAACACCCCACGCCTCAGGCTTATGACTTACCCCATAGAAGGAAAAACACCCCACCTCACGCCCACGCCTTTTAAAACATCGTTGTTATTCAACCATATTATAAAAGCAGTCTAGCATCCGTATGTACAAACAAAGGAGATAATTTTAGTTATACCAACTGTCATATTACCAAAATAAAACTCAATGAGTCAAGGTGGAAACTTTGGGAGAGAATGAATGGGCACTACTTAACTCAAAACAAATGGCAACTGAGCAACCTTAATTTAAAAAGCAAAGATCAATCCAAATGTCATGCATATTAAGTAGAACAGCGTGGATAAATTCAGTGTATTTGTTTCAACAAGTAATCCTAAAATTAAATCAGTGCTTTTAAATTTGTTTCTTTTTTTTTATTTATCATTAGTAAAAAATTGGTGCGATGAATAGGATGATGAAGAAATGAATTCTCAAGATTTAAAATTGTTCAGATAGTGGTTTGACAAAAATAAACTTAAAATAATTCTTTTATTTACATTTTGTTAGCAATGAATATATATTAGTTATATTTTCCATGTATTAATTTAGTCTGGAAGTACTTTTCATTTCTGAATGGTGAAAATATTTTGATTCATGCTTTGGCCCCCCTCAAGTTGAAATTCTGGTTCTGTCCCTATAAGGAGGTGAGGGTACAGTATGGGTCCTTGGCATGGTTCAAAGTCACGGTCACGGACGCCCGTCACGTAACGGTCACGGTCATCACGGTCGCGGGAATCTCGTCACTGTCTCGGGTGAGACGCAACATTACGTATGAAAGAAAGCTAAAAAAAATCTGAAAAAATCATGGAAAAATCTAAAAAAATATAACAATCGCATTGGAAGCATAACACAAGTAAAACAAATAATCTAGAACATATAAAATGGTTAAAAGCATCAAAACAGGTAGCAGCGCACTGTATAAGTAATAAGAAACTCAATATTTAAGTCTTAGATATAGAATGTAAGTCATATAAATCAAAATCATCCCAAAGATTCAAAAAAATTGCAAAAAAATACAGCTTTTGGAACCCTAAAGTACTTAACTAATAGAGTAATAGGAATATAAGAATATATTGTGTTTTTTTGAAAATTTATTATTAGAAAAAAAATAGAATAAATTTTTATTTTCAATCAAAATTAAAAATGAAATATACTCATTTATTTTCAATCTTTAACATATATCAATTTAATTAAGTTTTGATAAACAATTAAATATGTTGAATATTTTTTTTCTATTTTTCTAATTAGAACAAAAAAAAAATTTGCAAAAAAAAAAAATACAGCTTTTGAAAACCCTAAATTACTTAACTAATAGGAATATAAGACATTAAAAAAAAAATAAGAGAAAAAAAAGAGAGAATATGTTGAATTAAGTACAATCCAGTAAAAGAGGAAAAAAAACAAAAAAACAAAAAAGCAAGCAAAGAGAAAATTTCTTAAAAAAAAAATACTTTACTCTTATGTACTTAAGAGTTTGACTTCCCTTACACTTTAGACACACACCCACCCACCCAACCCGACTACCCAAGGGTTTAGTGAAGGCTCAAGAAGAGTCGAGGGAGGAACAAGGGCTGACCAGCGATGGCGAGACCCGATCGGCAACGGCAAGCCTCAAGCGACGACGGCGGCCTTCGAGCGACGACGGCGAGCTTCGATCGGCGCCGGTAGGGGCTTGTTTGAGAGCTCGAGACTCACTCCAGGGAGGCGACGATGCGAGACAGCCAGACCAAGTGACGGCAGACTTGATCGGCGACACTGGGACTCGATCGACGACGTCGGGGTTGATGGGTTTTTTCCATAGCAACTCCACTTTTCTAGGTCTGACCAGAATTTTTTTTTTTTGTATCAGAATGTCACAGCGAGATTACGACAAGATCACGGCGAGATCTCGGCGAGATATTTCTGTCACGGCTATGACGAGGAATTAGCGAGATTCTTCTGTACCGCTATAATGTCTCGTACCGGAAGCCTTCGAGACCGGTACGTCTCGGGCAAGACGTCACAGTTTCGGCCGTCACTTTGAACCATGGTCCTTGGAAAGCAATTATGCAAAAGTATAATGATTTTGTGAAGGAGATATGATTTAAAGTGGGAGAGGGGGCCGATTACTGGAAAGATATCTAGTGTGATGAATAAGGAGTCTTTGACAAAGGATTATATTGTAGAAGAGGATGGAGCTGTTCATTGGAATGTCATTTTTTACCTTTTTGAGATCTAGTGCAGAGATTTTTCATCTGGCAAATAATAGTTGGGTATCCTTCTAAAGTCGCCTTTTTTAACATGGTTGGTGGCTAGGGACTAAAAAAGAATTTTACGCAACTTGAAAACACTTAATCCAATGGAATTCCTTATCAATCCAAGATTAGAGAGTAATAATGATGAGTGAGGTCAAACGAAACCTAGGAATATCTAAAACCAATCTTAGACTTAATCAAATAGGTACAAGTGAACAACTACAAGAAAAGCATTCCCAATATAAATCTCCTCCTTCACTAACACCAAGGCAACAACATAAGCACTCCAATATTCATCCACATCCATTCAACTCATAGCAACAATATAAACAGAAGGCAATAGAAGGATAGACACCAAATTTACGTGGAATACCCCAATGTGGGAAAAATATGGCCCTAAACCCAAGCAATCCACTATATCAATAAAGACATACAAAACAAGGTAAGAAATACATTACAATCCCTATACCTGGCAATTAACTACGTATCTTCTTCCTCAAGCTTGTAAACTGAGCTTTATTACCAAGCTTAGCCCACAAATGCCATGTGGATTCCAAGAGCACCTTCTTGGACAATTTTTTTGAATATGGATGAATGGAGAGCAACCAAGACAAATCCTAGGTGAGCTAGGTACATGGTGACATTCTAGAGTACGAGATTTCAAAGTTCATCAATGAAGAGTAGTCTAGATGCAAGCTTTCAACAATGAAGGTCTCACAAAAGTTCTTGCTTCTCTAGCTGTCTAGCAAGTAGCAACAATAGTTTTTCCAAGCTTTGTTTTTAACATTAGGTTTCATAAAGAATATTATAACTAGGGTCTTGAGTGTTTGTAGGGTTTCCAAAAAAAGGACGAGACTCATTCTCGAATTGGCTCCAGGTCCCATGTCATTCAAATGGCTAGCATAGCATTCAAGTGATGCAATGACTAAGGACAGTTGAACCTCTCAGCCACTGCAATGTTTGAGCGACCTATACTACGCATTCCTGAAATCTACTAGGGACAAAATTAATTCTCAGGTTATATTACATTCGAACGACATAGGCCATACATTCAAACAGGCCTGCAAAAATCTACAGATTAAGTCCCTAACAATACAAAGTTGAGCCAAAGTATCCACTACACACACAAGTCCAAGCAAAGGAAAGAAACTAACCACCTAAGGTAGTTCTAACGCCTCCAAGTCACTTACCATGCCCTAAAGTAAGACTTGGTTCTTCCAAATACACATAAAGTCTTCAATTCTTTAGGTTTTCATCTTCGATGGAGCACAAGACATGGACAACCCTAGACTTAAATACAACCCTAGGTTTATGGCAAAGGAATTAGCCAACACTAAGTCCTATAACCTAACAAAGACAAACAGCTTGACAACAGACCATTTGATTAGAAGGTGGGTGATGCCTAATAGATGCATTACGTGTAAGGAAGCGATAGAGTCAGTCAATCACTTCTTCATTCATAGCCATGTTGCTTGGAGTTTGTGGATGCTCGCCTTCAACTTGTTTGGGATTCATTGGGTTCTACCATCATCTACTCATGATCTTCTTTTGGGTTGGTGTATAAAAGTGGGGAATACGAAAGAGCAGGTCTTTTGGAAAATGGTTCCACATTCTTCGTTTGGTGTGTTTGGAAAGAAAAGAAACCTAAGAATAGTTGATGGAGTGGAAGTTTCGATTCCAGATCTTAAGTCCATTTTTCTTAAGAATCATTCTTGGTGGTTTTGTAGTTTTCCTAATGGGTGTAGGTCCCCTTTTGTTTCTTTTGTAGATTCTCTAAAGATTTAGCTTGAGGATTTAGACTAGTGCTTGTATATGACTCATGAACACGGGCTATGCCCTTTTGTTTTATAATACATATTTACTTCAAAGAAGAAAAAACAAAAAAAAAAAAAAAAAAAACAATATTTTGATTGTGCCAGTAAATTATTTAGCCTACACTACAACAGAAAAAGTTGAGAAATTATGTAGTAAAAGCACTTTATGAATAAAACTCCTATAAACCCTATAAGAAGACATGTTCGATTAAAGAAGCAAAAGGAAAATTAAGAAAAAGTTACCCAAGAAGTGGTGGAATAGCACCAACAACAGCCCCAACCCACGTGTTAACTGGATGAATTTGCTTCAATGGAGTATACACGAATGCATAAAGAACAAGATTTGAAGCTGCAAGCCCAGCTGCCAACATATTAGCCTGCAACAACCTTGCCATGGGAGCTGCAACATTAGTCCCTTAACTCAGCATATCTACATTCAGAAACAGAATTTTATGACAAACGACATGAAAATAAATCGTGAACAAATTTATTTGGCCACCTTGCATTGCCAATAAAGCAGTGCCAGCTACACCAACAGAAGATGCCCAGGTGACAGCATGAGGTATGGTAAGACGCCCTGACGGTAGTGGTCTATGCATTGTTCTCTTCATTTTGGCATCGTTCTTTATCTCAAACACCTAACATACAAAATACAAAGACCAAACTGAAATTTCGAGTCAACTAAGCCAATATATAGAAAGAAAACTGGGGTAATACTATTAATGCTATTGTAGCAAGCTATTGCCCACACAACTATCACTGTGAACTAGTAAGGGCCTTAACGTCCTTTATTGTGTTTTTTAATTCCTTTTTGATCAGCAAAAAAACTGATTTTTTTTTATTTTTTATTTTTTAAAAAAAAAAGGAGAAAGAGCACAAGATAGGATGAGTACTCCTACAAAGGGGGGGAAAAAAAAAAAAAGCAAAAACTCTACATCTCACACACAGCCTTAACGTCCTTTATTGTTACAAGGGTTATAGGTGTATTCTTTTTAATAAATTTAATTTATTAAAAAGAATCTTTTAATCTATTATTTGAAGGGTGTGATTGCATTCTCTCCCTAGTTTAATTACAAAGGAAATCCAAGGATTGACTACGTAGGTTTCTTTCCTTTCGTTTTTCTGTTTCTTTTTCACACTTAATTTTTCTATGATCAAATCTTGCATTTCTAGAAAAATCCACTACACCTCTTTACTAAACCTCAAACCACAATGAGCTTAGTTTCTAAACAATTCCCCTTAATTTCCAAGCTAATACTATACTAACAACAGAATTAAACCTGAAACTCATCCAACAGCTTTAAAAAAGCCTACTTCTCTAAATTTTCTTTTGGGAATTCCATAGGGAACCCTAACCCTAATTCTCCATTATAGAGCTGAATCGTGAACGATCCTACACAGGAAAATGTCGGCAACCCATTGTATAATTGCAACGTAATTTTGTAATTATAATCATACCTTCAAAGCAATACCATGCCTAACAGGGCATTGCTTATTAAGGGATTGATATGGAGTGGTTACTAGCATGGACTAAAATATCCAAGATATCTTCGATATATCTGTATATCCAGACCCTTGATACGATATCTAATTGACATATCTTTTTCACAAAATATCTTTACGATATTGTCGATATTTTCAATATTATTGATAAAATCTCGATTTATCTCGATATAACCATAATATTTTCTTTTTTTCACATAGTGTCATCAATATATCAAAATATATCATTGATATATCGACGATATTGAGATATTCGTTTTCTTATTGTCATGTCAAAATTATCACCTCTTACTCTTTTAGTATTGAATTATATAAATATTTCAATTATACTAATAGCTTAAATTAGTGTTAACAAATAACATCTCTTACTTACTCTCTTAAAATATTCAGTCTTTCATTCAATGTGGCACACTTTTTATACCCTACACAATATATATTCATTCTTTAAATTGCAACACTTCAATTGTAAACTGTTAACTGTTTATTAGAGTCTAATCACTGTTTCCTAGAGTTTTAATGAAAATATATATGTTTAACTAACAATATCCATCATATCTCTGAATCGATATCGAAACTTTCGATATATCCATCAATATATCCGATATACCCGTGTTTTTGAATCCTCAATATAACCATGGATTAAAATATCCATGATATCTTTTATATATCCGTGTATCCGTACCTCTCGATACGATATCTAACTGACATATCTTTTTCGCAAAATATCTTTACGATATTGTCGATATTTTCGATATTATTGATAAAATCTCGATATATCCATAATATCTTCTTTCTTTCGTATGATATCGTTGATATATCAAATATATTCACTATTTTGAGGATATATATCAATGATATCGACATATTCATTTTCTTGTTATTGTGTCAAAATTATCACCTCTTATTCTTTCAGTATTAATTTATATAAATATTTCAATTATACTACTAGCTTAAATTAGTGTTATGAAGTAACAACTTTCATTTACTTTGTTAAAATATTCATTTTTTCGCTCAATGTGGCACAATTTGTATACCCTACATAATACATACTTGTCTAATACACATTTAAATTGCAATAGTTTGATTTTAAACTATTTATTAGAGTCTAATCATTGTTCCTAGAGTTTCAATGGAAGTACACGTGTTTAACTAACAATATCCATCATATCTTTGAATCGATATCGAAATTTTGAACATTTCCATCGATATATCCATATTTTTGGACCCTCGATATATCCATCGATATCGATATTTAAATCCTTGGATAATAACCATCAATATCGATATTTAAGTCCTTGGTTACTAGGGATGTGCATAAACCATCCAATCCGCCAAACCAAACCAATCCACTTCCGTTTCGCACCAAGCTAAGCAGTTTGAGAGAATAAGCAGATTGGTTTGGGTAACAAATTTGAAGGTTTGGTTCGGTTCGGTTGGCGGGTTGAAATTTATCAACCGCCAATAAACCGTCCCAACCTGCCTTTCATATACATATACGTATCTATATTATGTCCTATTTTTTTGTTTTGTATTTTTTATGTGTTTATCCACTTGTTTGGTCAATGTTTGTCTTTCTTTAAAATTGCATGAAAGCAAGTTTTAGAAAACATGTTGGTTTTGTCAAAAAAATTGTAAAAATGAGATATATTTATGGGAAAATTTCAGATATTTTATTGGTTATAAAAATTGTCATGTATCATTTGGTTTCCTACTTCTAATTACATGTTATTTAGTTTATAAATAGAGAGATCTTTTTCTAATTGGACTTCTATGAATGTGATATTGTGTATTTGAAATCTTATTGAAGAAATGCTTTAAGTTCTCCATTTTCTTGTAATCTTCAACTCTTCATAAATATCTTAAGTCACAAAACGAAGGATATGGTACAACCTGTTTAATCCGCCCGAACCATTGGTTTGAAACCGCCAAAGAAATCAACCAATCTACTGGTTTTTAAGACCAACAGTTTGGCGGTGGGTTAGAAATTTTGCAAACCGCCCTAAGTGGGTTGGTTGTAATTTCCCCTCAAACCGACTTGCACACATCCCTAATTTTGAGCACAATAGATGATTTGTAGATATGAAAATCAGCTATTATTCTCCCTATTTTGATATATTTGTTTCTGTTGATTTTTCAGGCTCTCTATCACACACACACGTTCTGTGGGTTTTGAGGGGAGAAAAATGAAAAACGAGTGATTGTACTATTGATTTTGAGCACATGAAGAATATTTGATGTATAGATATGAAAATCTTTTATTATTCTCTGCCTATTTTTTATTTATTTGTTTCTCTTTGGGTGCCCAATTCACAAGGCCCATTCAAGGCGCGCCTTAGTGTCCTCCTCTTCAATTTTTAATTCATGGTGATGGATTTGTGCCTATGATACTACGTAAAATACTGTGAATTGTCTAATTTTGAATTGGACACCCAAACAGGCCCTACACATAGCCTGTATCTACATATAGATTTTTTCTAGTAGGTTTTGTAGAAAGGGTCTCTTGTTCAATTGTGATAGGTTTATTTTACATAAGACCTTGCTTCAGTGGTGTTAATTCTTCTAATTTCCTTTTTTTCCTTTTTCCTTCTAATTTCAATAAACATGTCTGTAAGGAGAATCTTCAACCTCCACTCGCACATATTCATGTGCTTGTATATGTAAGTTTATATGGAATATTATGTTCTTAATCAGTTCTCCTCCCCCTCCCCCTTCCCTCCCTCCCTCCCTCTTTCTTTTAATTGTGTCCTTTAACCTTGATTTTTTTTTTTTAAGGTTCATGGATGCCGCGGAAGTATTGTGGCCTGCAATGAAGTCCAAATTTTGAGAGCATAGTAGCAACCACGTGCCTCTTTTACTGTAAATCTCTCTCAATTTCTTACGATCATAGATATTGCCTGAGACTGCATTATTCCACTTGTCTCTGCTTTCACTATTCCACAAGTGGAATAGTGCAATCTCTGGCAATATCTATGACCGTAAGAAATTGAGAAAGAGATTTACAATAAAAGAGGCAGGTGGTTGCTACTATGCTCTCAAAATTTGGACTTCGTTGCAGGCCACAATACTTTTGTAGGCTCTATGAACCTTTAAAAAAATCAAGGTTAAAAGAAACAATAAAAACAGAAAGGGGGAGAGAACTTATTAAGAACATAATATTCCATATAAACTTACATATGAAAGCACATGAATCACGTGCGAATTGAGGCTGAAGATTCTCCTTGCAGACATGTTTACTGAAATTAGAAGGAAAAAAAAAATGGAAATCAAAAGAATTAACGCCACTGAAGCAAGGTCTTATGTAAAATAAACATATCACAATTGAACTAGAGACCCTTTCTACAAAACCTACAAAAAAAATCTATATGTAGATTCAGGCTATGTGTAAGGCCTGTTTGGGTGTCCGATTCAAGATTAGACAATTCACGTATTTTACATAGTATCATAGGCACAAATCCATCACCATGAGTTGAAAAATGAAGAGGAGGACGACACTAAGGCACACTTTGAATGGGCCTTGTGAATTGGACACCCAAACGGAAACAAATAAATCAAAATAGGAAGAGAATAATAAAAGATTTTCATATCTATACATCAAATATTCTTCATGTGCTCAAAATCAACAGGATGATCACTGGTTTTTCATTTTTCTCCCCTCAAAACCTAGAGAACATGTGTGTGTGTGTGCGCGATAGAGAGCATTAAAAATCAATAGAAACAAATAAATCCAAAAAGGCCTGAATAATCGCCTGAATAATCGCCGATTTTTATATCACACATCATATATTGTGCTCAAAATTAGGGATGTGTGCGGCTCGGATTGGAGCGGTTTGAGGAAAATTACAACCAATCCGCCGAGGGTGATTTACAAAATCTTTAACCCACTGCCAAACCATTGGTCTTAAAAACCAGCGGATTGGTTGATTTCTTTGGCGGTTTCAAACCAACAGTTTGGACGGATTAAAAGAGTTGCACCATATCCTTCGTCTTATGACTTGAGATATTTATGAAGAATTGAAGATTACAAGAAAATGGAGAACTTAAAGCATTTCTTCAATAAGATTTCAAATATACAATATCACATTGATAGAAGTCTAATTAGAAAAAGAACTCTCTATTTATAAACTAAATAACATGTAATTAAAAGTAACAAACCACTTGACAACTTTTTCAATAAAATATCCGAAATTCTCCCATAAATATATCTCTTGTTTTAACAATTTTTTTTTTTTTTTTGACAAAACCAATATGTTTTCTAAAACCTTCTTTCATGCAATTTTAAATAAAGGCAAACGTTAACCAAACAAGTGGACAAACACATAAAAAATACTAAACAAAATATGAGGACATAATATATATATACATATATATGAAAGGCGGGTTGGGACGGTTTATTGGCGGTTTGATAAATTTCAACACACTAACCACACCAAACCGTTAAATTTGTTGCTCAAACCACCCAAACCAATCCGCTTATTCTCTCAAACCACTTAGGTTGGTGTGAATGGAGCGGATTGGTTTTGTTTGGCAGATTGGATGGTTTTTTGCACATCCCTAATGGTTACCTACAAAAGGGCATTTTATTTTAAACAAATTTCCCCAACCCAAAGGCATTTTAGGTATTTCCTTTATCTATTTGCATGGGTTGAAGTTTGGATCAATACTGGATTTATCTTGCTAGGAATACTGTATAGCTGGAATAATTTAACAAAGGGCAGTTTTCATTAATAATGTAGCGCCGCCATGATAGTGTATCATTCAAGATTGATTTGTATCTTAATGTATATGTTTCCAATTATTCACTCATTATTGTATTAATTTGTACTCTATTTAAAACCAACTTGATTTATTATGTTTTATGTGTTTTCATTTAAGGGTTTTCTTAACATGCACCCTAAGGGCACATGTTAAGATGCATTTAATGAGGCAATCATTGCATGAGAAAATGTATTTGTACATTTTTTAGCCATTTTCACATTTTTTCTATGAAATTTGCATCATTGTCTATGCATTTTCACATTTTTCTATACTATTTGCATCATTTTCTATGCATTTTCATGTTTCCCATGCAATGATTAGTTCATTAAATGCATCTTAACGTGTGCCCTAACGTGTGCCCAAAGGGCACACATTAAGAAAACTCTTCATTTAATTTTTTTAAAAAAAAATCAATTAAGAGGCAAAGAAAAAGTTAAAAGTGAACGAGATCACACAAGGAAAAAACGCAAAAGAAAGGCACTAGGCTAAGAGAACTACAAAGTAAGATAGAACACAATCAAAGGCTACAGAAGACATCCAAACCCCAAAAACATGCATGCATAGAAGATTCCATGGCACTTACTGTTTACACCTCCAATCTATGCCATCATACAAAACCTATCACAGATGGGAAAAAAAAAATTGAGGAATAATCCACATGTTATTGGGATCTTTAAAACAATACTATTAATTTGCAACTTATTGTCATGTTCTCCTCGTGTTGGACAACCTGTAAAGAATCTAGCATTCAACTCCTTCTTTGATCCACCAAAATCTTGAGCATTGTCTCCAACTAATTTCTTCTCAAACTAAAATTTTCTTAAGCCTCTCTATTGTGAGAACCATATCCCATAGGTTATCCTCATTGATCAATTCATTTCCTCTAAGGACTTCAATATCTTGCAAATTGTTCGAAGACAATAAAAACATACTTGCCATTTTCCTCAACCCCAAAGATTTCCTTACCCCTCATCTTAAGTTTTAAACTTGGAATGCTGCAACTTTTCCATGAGCTTCCCTACCATTAAGATGACATTCTAACAAACAACCTGGATTTATTTTTTTCACATTAACTTTTCAATGACCCTTCTTTTCCTCTTGGACCCTAACCTTCTAAAATTTTAACACACAATCTTCATAAAACACCACTATTCCCCCTACCAAACTTCCTAGACCTAACTGAATCGTAATTCACCTCCACTATCAATTTCTAACCTCCCTCGCCCCACTTGGAACTCTGACACCCTCCTCTCTACCTCTCCTACCAATAACACCTCCCCTGCTCCATCCCCCAAATCGAGCACCCGCCTCAAAGAATAACCTACTTTTCCTAACAACACTTTAAGCTTCTCCCAATCGTCCTCAGATAAAGAAGAGCCCCTCCCAACATCAAAGTCGTCCCCCTATCTCCTTACAATCCCCAAAACCCCTATTTCCTTCGAGACAATTTTTTTTTTTTTTTTTTTTATTGATCAGCAACGAAGAAAGAAATTTATTAAACAGAAAAAGTACAGGGAAAAAACAGAGGAGGACAAGGAGTCCGCCAGAAAAAAGGAAAAAGGAGAAAAATAAAACAAGACAACTAGCTAGCACACACCGCCTTCCAATCACTCTTAATCACAAATAAAGGAATCCCTTGAAATGGCCTCGCCTTTGAGGCCCAAAACGAAGCTAGGAAATAAACTCTATCCCATAGCGCATCCACCCATTCTTCCTTCCCTTCAAAAATCCTCGCATTCCTCTACAACCATAAAACCCAGAAAATAGCCAACACAGCACATCTCCACAAAGCCACTCCCTTCTTATTTCTCCCAAAACCCTCAAAACCAAGTTCCAACAACTGTGTAGCACAAAACGGAGCCACCCAAAGCTCCCCACTGATCCCAAACAGCCTCTGCCACAAACTCCTGGCTGCTAAATAATGCAAAAGGAGATGATCTATCGAATAAATTTTGTTGATCAACAACAAATAAATTTTGTTGAAAGAGCAAAAAGAAAAATACAAAGCAGGACAAGAAGTTCACCAAAAGAGAAAATAAAAAATGGAAAAGAAGAAAGAAAAGAATGATTGAGTAGCACAAGCCGCCATCCAATCACTCTTAAAGTCTTAATAATAAATAAAGGAATCCCCTTAAATCGTCTCAACTTTGAAAGCAAAAAAGAAGCCAAAAAATAAACTCTATCCCATAACGCATCCCACCCAGTCCTCCTTATCTTCGAACATACTAGCATTCCTTTCGAGCCATAAAACGCAAGAAAGTGCCATCTTAGCACATCTCCACAATGTAGCTCCCTTCTTATCTCTCCCAAAGCCCTCAAATCCAAGCTCAAACAACTGTGTGGAATAAAACGGAGCAACCCATAGCTCTCCACTAATCCGAAACAGCCTCTACCACAATCCCCACGCCACTGGACAATATAAAAAGAGATGATCAATAGACTTAGCATCTGGTCTACACATAATGTACCACTAAGGACGATAACAGAAAGAAGGTCTTCTCCGCTAAAACATGCCATTGGTATTAATTCTTTTATGAGCCACAAACTGAGCAAACACCTGCACCTTACGAGGCACTTTAGCATTCCAAATCATCAAAGATGGAGAAAATAGGGGCACACTCGAATCATCAACCAAAACATCAAAGAAAGATTTGCAACCTATTTCATTCAAGACATGTCTCTCACAATTAGACAAGGTTTGCAAAAACCCACATTTCCACATTTCTTTTATGGCATTTTGTTACCTGTAAATCCTGTTCAGCATTCAAACTAATAGAGCTACTCTCAAAAAGTATCATATTTATAAAATTCAAAATTAAAAAGCATCGAATCCCTAGACCCTTCCTTCTATCCTCGGCAAACCTCCTTGGAGTCTGATTTGGTCATGCAAGCTTGCCTTAAGAATCTCAAACTCTTGGGTGTTCAGGTATTTCTTTTCAAGTGTATTAATCCTTTTCTTATAATTAAATATTAAATAAATTCTTTTGCCCACCAAAAAAAATCTTTAGAGATTTCTGCTTCCTGGCTACCTTGTTCATTAATTAGTATATGTTGGACCTCATTAGCATGTAAGAACATTTGAATTTGGCCAAAGTTTGTTAATATGTTCTAATGCACAACCATTGAGAAAAAATCTTGAATCCGCCAATGGTTAAAATCTGGAAACATAGATTCATCCCATCTTCAAATCTCCTTTAGCTAGAAATCCAGTCTGATATTCCTTAATCTTCCCCCAACGAGCCATTGAAACCTATGAATCCCCTTGTCGACTTCACCACTAAAATTTCCAGCATAACAGCACACAAATGCCTATTGGGATGATCCCCCTACACACATTCATATTGCTCCTTCAGAAACCACATACTGCTTCGAACGATATCTCCCAGCAGCTTGCCTAACTTCATCCCATTTGACATAGACAATGGCTTCAAAACCCCTACATTAAGGGCTCCTCCTTCGTTGGCCCTCACAGAGCCAAATGGAGGTCCTAATCGACGCATCAAGGATGAACCACCACTCCTCTTACTTATAACAACTGAAAAAGGCACAGACCCAATCCCCTCTAACCATGAAGCCCATATAGGTCCTCCATAGACCCTAACATACCCGCTCGTAACCCACCCCACACCTTCATCATTAACCCTTCCATCTTCTCTATCAAAAAATTTGGCGCACGATTGTAACCCACCCATTTTAAACTTTGAAATCGGCTTACCCATCATAATAGGACTTCCAAACACCTCTGTCAAATATACCCCCTGACCCTCAAGCCTACCTCTCCTTCTGCCACGTATTTCCACACCCCATCGTCCTCAAGCACAGGAGTGATGCACCAAGACTCAGTGCTATTATGCATCTGATTTTTCACCTCTATCACCTTCCGACCCCTCAGTGCCTTCGAAATAACCCTCAAACAAATTGAATACATTTCCCCACAATCTCTAACATCCACCACAGCCAGTATGAAGCTAGATGCAAGCCCTTTAACTCTGATCTTAGCCTCCATCAAAACGTCCATGAAGGTTGTGTTTCAATCAATTTCCACCAAACCCCCACAACATTCTGCCACTGATGCAAACACCTCAGTCGTCCACAAATGAAAGGGCAACCCCAAAATAGCTATCCAGCCACCATAGAATACCAATCTTTCAGCGTACGCATTCACTTCAAGCCACCACTTTTGAAGATTCACCATCACTGACAGCTTCAACAACACCCAACCCATTGCCATCACTCAACAAGTTTTGAATTCACTGCTATAAAAAATAAGAATTAACATCTTTATGAACACCAACCGAAAAGAGTTCCATCTTGAATTTCAACACCTTCACTAGAGACGACTCAACAAAGGCCCAAAGTACATTGTCATCCTTTCTATCGTATACAATAACTCGATCCCAACAACCAAACTGAGCCACAACAAACTATAGGCTTATTATAGCACATCTGAATCATAATCACTCTACCTAATAGTAATAATTATATCACCTCTAACTTGTGAAATTGCACAACTCCCCCACTGAACATGCTACCATTTAATCTCCTTCCAAAAAGACCCGAGCTACAGCATGCTATCATTAAAAAACAAGGGCATACCTATTTTAGTACATTTATCGAGTGAGGCACACGATGTGGCACTGTGAGACGGAGTGATAGGTATGTGAGTTGGACACATCTACATGGTCATGGCTACATCACATATCAACTAGTGAGGTCAACATGAGAATTTATAGTAATGAGATGCTTCAAAGGAGGAGGCCTTCTTTGTTCTTATTTCCTCAGTGGTGCATTATGTGCAAAAGAGACATGGAGAGTATTGATCATCTTTTTATTCTCTGTCCGGTGGCTAGGTGGCTGTCACAAAGACTTTTTAGTCTTGGAGGTGAGTCTTCGGTTATGCCAGACGAGGATGTTTCATATCCATTTTTGGGGCCTTGGGAAAGACAAGAAGGCTGTGGTTATTTGGAAATGTGCTTTTCTTGTGGTTTTTTGGGTCTTATGGATTGAAAGGAACTCAAGGATTTCTGAGAATCAGGAGTCCTCTATGGTTGAGTTATGGGACAAAGTGTATTTTTTGGGTTCTCTTTGGGCTCATTCTTCTAAGTTCTAAGGAATTTAGGGTATTCATTTGTTTGTTTTGAGATCGGATTGGATGGCTGTTTGTTGTTAGCCATCTCTTTCTTTGTTTCTTGATGTTTTCTAGGTCGACTTCTTGTCCTCCTTTGTACCTCTCTCTCTCATTAATAATATTTCCTTTTTGTTGCTGATCAAAAGAAAAAAAAAAACTAGTGAGGTCAGCAGGTCAGAAAATTTGTATCAATGCCAGAAATCAACACCCATATCCAAGTCCTTGTAACATAAATAAAGGATAAGGACCTAATAATACATTGAAGATGACGTTCTATAGAAAACCAACAATACCAGCTTCTTAAATCAGAAGAATAGAATGGACCTTTTCTCAAGTCATCCGCTCACCCTTTATCTCATCAAATATAAAAAATGGAAGGACTAAGAAAATGTGCATTCAAACATAGATCCTAATTCTAGAATTCAAAATGTTCCCCTCAAAATTATTACACACAATCAACTTTAAAGCATTTGGGTTCAACGAAGGAGTAAAGTGAAAATGAAAACAAGTAGCAGCTAGGTGTCAGATATTATGATATACAGGCCAAGAATTTCCCAAAAAAATGACTATAGGATGTTCCATTACGAATGTCCTAGTATCTTTGAGCGCTACTAAGAGACTATTCAAAGATGCAAAATTTTGTTAGTAAAATGAACATGATGAAAAATAAAATTATTACTAAAAGAGAAAACCTGATTTAAGGAGTTAGCAGATGCTGCAACCATCATGGTACCAACACAAGTCCAACAAAGTCCTGCAAAATCAATGGCATTGCCACTCCCCAAAACAAATCCAGTCCCAGACGTTGCGACAACTAGCATGCTGGAAAAAACCATGCAGGAAAAGGTGAGAGAAAAATACATAAGATGAATTCAAATATCTAACACCCTCAACATCCAAGGAAGAAAAGAAGCCAAATCCAGTATATATTTCTCTTTTTCTTTTTTCTGTATTTTTTTTGATTGGCAACAAAGAGAAAATATTATTAAAAGACGAAAAATAGTAAAATACGAAAGGGAACAAGAAGTACTACAAAGCTGTAAAAGAAAAGGAAAACGGTACGCAAAAATCACTCAAGGCCACAAACCACCCTCTAATCAGAAGAGATAACAAATAATGGAATGCAACTAAACAGCAAAGAAGCTGATGCCAAAAAAGAATCCAAGAACACCACCTTATCCCACAAGAACCCCACCTCCTCCTCCTTATCATCAAATATCCTTGCATTTCTTTCCAACCATAACACCCCAAAAATAGCTAAGACAGCACATCTCCAAAGCACCACTTCCTTCTCAGTCCACCCAAATCCCAAAAAATCAATAGTAATTATACCAGAATAAGAAACAAGTGCTACACAACAAAGATCAACAAGAAGAAACAACTTATTGCCATAAAAACCTCACAGTAGTACGATGCAAAAATAAATTATCAACATGCTCCACCTCCTTCCTACACATAATGCACCACTGAGGCAACAAAAACATAAAGGTCGCCTCCTCTGAATCATGTCGTTAAGTATTGATTCTTGGGTAAATTACGAGAAACCCCCTTAATGTCTAGCCCTTTTTCAAGTAAACCCCCTAAAGAAAAAATGGTTGCCATGTCCCCTAGACAACTTATTTAAATTTAGCAATTTAATGCCACCATTAATCCCTGTTCATGGAATTAGATGGAAAAACATCATTAATGCCACTGTTAATCGATGTTCATGGAATCAGATGGAAAACCGTCACATGACCACCATCAATTTCACAAACAGTGATTCACAACAGTGCTAATTGCTAAATTTTTAAGCTGTATGGGGGGGACATTGCAACCGTTTTTTCTTTAGGGGGGTTATGTGAAAAAGGGGGCCAAACATTATGGGAGGTTTCTTGTAATTTACCCTTGATTTTTTTATGAGAAACAATCCACATAAGCCTGAACTTTTAAGAGAACTTTGGATTCGCAAATAATCTTATGAGGAAAAAAGTTAGAGACATTAGAGTCATCAATCAACACTTCTATATATGATTTACAAGAGAAAACACCGGAAGAATACAAACACGAAGGTCTCAAAACAACCCCATCAAGAAGAGATAAAGGAGGAGCTAATTCACAAACCTCCTTATCATTAAGATTCCTGAAAAACTAAAAATCCCAAGCAATAGAAACTAGAAAGAGAGGAGGAGCCCACCATACCCTGAATACTAGAACCATAACCTCGAGAGACATTATACACCAAATCTAGTGACATAACTATGAATAAATTTTTATAAAACAAATAAAAATTACATATACACAATAGGGTGCTCTAAACTCTTTGAACACCTTTGTGCCAAGAGATGTATCAAACTCAATCCATGTTACACAAAGAGTGCAACAACAAAAAAAACTTGGCTTAGCAAAGCCACCACAGAATCGGGGGAGGAACGCTGGTGGCAGTGTACAAATGTTCTACTTTTCAAAATGCAAACAACTCACAAATTTCATAGTTAAAAGTTAAAACTATACAAGTCATGGACTAAAATATCCACGATATATCCATGTATCCGTACCCCTCGATACGATATCTAACTGACATATCTTTTTTGCAAAATATCTTTACGATATTGTCCATATTTTCGATATTATTGATAAAATCTCGATATGTCTCGATATATCCATAATATCTTCTTTCTTTCATATGGTATCGTCGATATATCGAATATATCAACTATATCGAGATATATATCGACGATATCAAGATTCATTTTCTTGTTATTGTGTTAAAATTATCAACTCCTACTCTTTTAGTATTGATTTATATAAATATTTCAATTATACTATGGCTTAATTTAGTGTTATGAAGTAACAACTTTCATTTACTTTGTTAAAATATTCATTCTTTTGCTTAGGGAACAATTTTTATACCCTACACATTACATACATGTCTAATACACATTTAAATTGCAATATTTTGATTTTAAACCATTTATTAGAGTCTAATCATTGTTCCTAGAGTTTCAATGGAAGTATACATGTTTACCAAACAATATCAGTCGTATCTCTGAATCGATATTGAAATTTTCGATATATCCATGTTTTTGGATCCTCAATATATCCATTGATATCAATATTTAAGTCCTTGATACAAGTTAAATTTATGCATCTGTATATCTTTTCATTTATATTTTTGTTAAGTATAATTTAAAAATACAAAAGTTAGAAACAAATGTACAATGCAAACAGCTGACATGCACCTCTTCAACCATCATGTAAGCATCAGCCATGGCATCCCTACTACCGCTCAAGGGCACAAGAAACCAAGGGCTAAAGAAAAGTTATTAAGTTAAACCTACGATGATCTTAGCAAAAGAAAAAAAAGTTAAACCTCCGTTGCATGAACACTATAAACGAGTGTACTATCGTACAACTCATGTTAGACACTTATTAGACTCCAAAACCTTGTGGATCTTGGTATAACACTCCTAAAGCACTTGTTTATATTTTTTTTTGCATAATATCAATCTACATTTGCAAAAAACCTACTTTGTAGAAATCTTAAACAAGTTATTTCCAACCAAGAACTGGTTTAACGCACATGCAGCTAAGATGAAACTACAAACCAATTTGTGAAGCTGGTGTACATACATACATACATACATACATACATATATATATATATATATATATATATATATATATATATATATATATATATATATATTAGCATTCTCCAAAAAGGGTACTATTAATAACCCCGCCGCTCACATTGGTGTGCGTCCAGTAGGAATTGAACCTACGAATTCGCCAATTATGAGTTGGGCGCTTTAAGCATTCAGCCATGAATGCTTAGTGGGGATCCTCGTATGGGACTTCCTCTCCTAGTTGGGAGTTGGATATGAGGTTTTTTTTTCCTTGTTAACTGTAGGGTTAGAGAAGAGTCATAATGGTTTAGATGGAGCTATCTGGTAGTTCTTGTAAGTAAGCTAAGATTGCAGCAAGGGTAGAGCTGAGATATATATATATATATATACATAGAGTCCCCTTCTTATGAGGTTAACCTAACCTAACTTTAGGTTAGGTCACCCTCTAGAACTATACATGTGATTCATATTTTACGAAACCAACAGTTAGATTAGACAACCTTATCATGTAAGTGATACATACCAAAAATCAAGTTGATCCGAGATGTATGGCTATTCGATCCAAAAATTACATTTTTTAATCAATGACAATCGCTCATTTTGGACATTTATGAATAAAGTAGTTCTTAATCTCGGATTAACTTGATTTTTGGTATACATGACCTTCACATGAAGTAGATCTAATCTAACGGTTGGTTTCATCAAATATGAAGCACATGTATAGTTTTAGAGGGTGACCTAACCTAAAGTTAGGTTAGGTTAACCTCATAAGAAGGAGACTATATATATATATATATATATATATAAGTATTTAAATATTGCTTCATGTATCCAAGATCCTTTGGATAAAGTGTTAGTGATGTTGTGTCCTTAACATTTATATTATGGGGCTCATCAAATCCAATTTCTGGACACAAATGATTACAAGAAATGAAAACACTCATGATGCCTTTCAACACTCCCAAACCACAAGAACCTGAACCAACACTACAACAGCATAACATAATCCAAATAGTCATTAATATCAATCTTTAATTTAACCTCTATTTGTCCATAACAACCACGTTTCTCAAGATGACATCTACGAAGACTACCCTCGTTTACTACAATTTAATGAGGATATAAAAGTCAAGGAACAAAATTTATTTCTTAGAGAAACTGAATCATGTCCTCTCACTCAGCTTGAAAATAAAATATCTCTTCAAACCTCAATTCTAAATTTTTTTTTTACGAGAAAATCTTTTCCTAGCAAAGCAGAATTAATAGGTAGACCGCAAACCCCATAAATCAAAATCTCAAGAAATGCTAAAAATTTCAATTAAATAGTTATATCGAAACAAACAGAATCCAAGGTTCCACAAATCTCGATTGGTATATTGTGGACGATTATATTGTCAATTCGTTATCACAAACTCTCAATTAGAATCGATATGTATACATCTTTACACCTGAATTTTCATTTCTTTTCCCGATAAAATTTTTTCCCGATAAATTAGTTTGCGTCAAAACAAAGAAAGCTAACTAATACAAGTAGTGCAACACCCAGAAAGCAAAATCTCCAAAAAGTAATAAAAGTCAAAACATAAAATACAAATTTTCCAAAACCTTACCTGAGCCGAGCTTTGGAGAGCTCCCAATAACACCGACCGTAGTGCTGAGCGGCGACGACGACATCCCGGGCCTTGGAGAGCGATGCGGAAGCGAGAGACGAGGGATCGGTGACGGTGGCGAAAGATCGAATCACATCAGACTTATGAAACCCTAGTTTCAGTGAGTCTGGAGAGGGAGGTGTTGAAGGGATGGAAGAGTAGATGTGGCCGTGAGAGAGTGGTCGTATGACGCCGTTTAGGGAGTGGAGAAGAGATGGTTTAGGGTTAGGGTTCGAAGAGAGTAGTTTGAGAGAGAAACTCGCCGAGTTTCTCCACATGATGGTTGTATGGGAGGTGAAATGAGGTGGCGGTGGTGGTCGTGGGGGTGAAGTGGCAGAGATTCAAATTGATGTAGTTTTGGGATTCTGAAGAAGTGACAATTGCAAAAGAAGGGGGAAATGAGCTCCACCCGCCGAGGAGGAGGCTGTGTCACCTGGCAATGAATTTGAAGTTTGACCTATGGGTTAAATCAAGGCCGATGCATGTCACAGGGCAGGGAGTCAAAACCTCACACAATCCTTGCCACCAATACGAATTAGTCAAATTCACCGACCAAACAAAAGGAAAAAAAAAAAAGAGTTGGGCCATAGCTCAATCTTATAAGAACACTAATTTTAGAACCCATGCAACGCACGGATTAATTTATAAAAAATAATATTATTAATAAATTAAAATTTTAATAGAATAATTATTCTCTAAAATAATAAAATATATTTATTAATATAATATATCAATTAAATTTAAAAGATATAGAAAAATAAAATAAAATAGTTTAATTAAAATAATCTTTGGTGTGATGTTAACATAATGTATCACACAAAATTTAATTATACTATAAAAAAGATAAATTATTTTTAAAAACAATTGATTTAATGGTAGAAACTTGTAAAAATAAAGGAACTGACACGTTATGATATTTGGTGGATAAAGATTAAGATTCTCTAGAACCTAACCCATCCCACAATCATGGTTTTAACATGTTAGTATATACCAAAGCAAGTATAACCGTTGAAAGTGTCTTGAAATCCAACAGTAGAGATTGTAAAATACATGACAATAATAAATCTTAACCTTCTATGAGGTTTCGAGTAGGTTGCACAAAGAGTGAAAAACCATGGGAAAAAATATCAAAAATATGTTTGAGATTAGAGTAAAAAAAATGAGAGAAAAGTCTAAACTGAGAAAGAGAATAGAAAAAAAAAATGCAGAAGGAGAAGAAAATAAGAGAAAGTTTAAATCTTTTCAACTTTATGTAATTAACCATATGGAAGAATTTTGATTAAAATAGATTTTTTTTTTTTTAATTCGTGTCGAAAGTAAATTGGGAGAATATGAAGATTTCAGCAGGTCACGTTTTTTTTGTAATCCTCCCTTCCTCTATTTGTCTCTGTTTTTATTTCGGCGGGTCGCGTTTTTTTTGGTAATCCTCCTTTCCTCTATTTGTCTTTGTTTTTAATTATGATTATTTATAATTTTATATGTTCAATTTTTAAAAGGGAAAATGAATAGGCATAAAGAAAACGGAGAAATATAGTACGGTTTGGGCCGATAAATAAGAAAGCATTGAAAGTAATCGATAAATAAATTTAGCCTAGATTGAAAAGCATTTCTACAATACTTTTTGTTAAGGGACAAACATGGGAATTATGAAAGGTAGCATTTGATTTTTCAAGGAAAATACTTTTTGGTGACTATTGCCAAGCATAATACCAACAAAAGGGTCCTATCAGTCAATTTACAACAAATTTATTGTCAACTTGAAACAAATTGACTATCACCTTTCTCTCTCTTGTTCGTTCTCTCTATCTATGCCTTGAACTAACATAGTGATGATGTACTTTTGAGGGATGTATGATGGATAAGTTAGACAAAAAAAGTTCAGATGTCAAGCAAAGGTAGTGGTGAATAATAATGATAAGGGTCAGGCTATTGCCACCACATAAAATACTCTAATCCCCCCACTTAATTTATATTTTTTAAGTTTTATGAAAAATATAAAATAAAATAAAATAAAAAATTATGAAAACTAATCACGTAGATTACTAGAAAGCATCATTCCGGACAACTTTGTAGAAGAATTTGTTTGCAAAATTTGTCATTTAAGTACACTTTTTGGCCATTTTTCATGGAAAATGAAATAAAGATTGTAAATGGCCAAAAAATCTGCTTAAATGATAAATTTTGGAAAAACTTTATTTTACAAAGTTATTCGGAACAATGTTTTCTAGTGAACAATGTAACTAGTTTTCGTAAAAACCTTTTATATTTTTCATAAAATCTTAAAAAGTATAAACTAATGGGGGCTTAGAATACTTTATGTGATGGCAATAGCCCCCCTATAATGATAATTGCTAGAGACATATTGATGACATTGTAAAAGGGAACAAAAAGATTTTTATTACATTAGCTATATTACAATAGGAAAATGATAAATGGGATGACCATGTAGGCTGAACTCGTGAGACCAATATGAATTTCGTTAGAAACACAACGGGATGCCATTAAAAAGGGAAAAAAGAGAGTTGCAGAAAGATTTTCGAAGAAGCTAGAAGATTTAATTTTTCTCCCTCCACTCTCTTTCCTCTCTTTCTAGAGGCTTCTTTGTACTCTTCGATCTCCACTATCCCCCATTCCTTGTCTCTCTCTATATTTCTCTTTCTCTTTCCTCATATACACAACCACCACAGCCCAAATCAAGCCCACACAAGTCGCCATACCACTACTGAGATGTCGCGACAACCATCGTTGCTACTTCTTCTTCTTCTCTCTCTCTTTTTTTTTTTTTTTTTTTTTTGTAGTTTTGTTTTTTGGTTATTGGTTGGTTGGATCAAGTTCATTTTGTTTTTGAAAAATATTTTTATTTTGAGATTTAAACTAGTTTTTAGCTAAACGCCCCCAACCTAGATTTACTTGCTACTTCTTCTTCTTCTTCTTCCTTTTTTTTTTTTTTTTGTTTGTTTGTTTGTTTGTTTGTTTTGCTTTTTGGCTGCTGGTTGCTTGGATCAAGTTCATTTTTAAAATTTTTTTGTTGTTATTTTAAGATTTTAGCTAAAAGCCCTGAACCTAGATTTTTTTAAATATAGTTAAAACATTAACTAGATTTTGGAGCGTGAATTTTTACTTTGATTTTTAAAAAACAATGTACTATTTTGAAATTTTAACTAGATTTTAGCTGAAAGCCCCCAAACTAGAATTCTTTTTTCTTTTTCTTTTTCTTTTTAATAATAAATCTAGTTAAAACTTTAATTAGATTAATTAGCTAGGTTCTGATTTCTGTTAGAGATATTGACCATTTATTAATGTGGGTCCCATATGTAATTCGAGATGGGTTCAAATTGGAATGAGTTAATCTCTATTTGGAGATTTAATTCAAATATTTAATTGGCCAAAATCATTAAAGATTGAATGAGAAATTGTTCTCTAAAGTCATGAATAGTTGGTTAAAGAATGGTAATAAGGCTTGTCCCACATTGGAAAACTATGAATTCCGTACTGAATTCATAGACCCATACTTTGGGCCTATGGTTTGGGCCCAAAGGGCACCCAAGTTTTGTAAGAAGGGAGGACCTAGCCAACATTAGGTTTAAACCCAAAAACATACGTGTGCACCTGCCCGTACCGAGCAAGGTCGGGCCGGGTGGGGTGTGGTTAAGAAGATCGACCCATGTGACAAGTGTGTGTATGTCAAAGAGACTACAAATGGGTATGTCATTGTTTGTCTATACGTGTATGATATATTAATTATGGGTAGCAATAATGATATCATTAAAACTACTAAAAAGATGTTGACTAGCATGAAAGATATGGGTTTTGCGGATGTTATATTAGGAATTAGGATTTCTAGAACGTTCGATAGATTAGTGTTATCGCAATCACATTATATTGAGAAAATTTAATCAATTTAATTGTAATCCAGCGAGAACACCCATGGACATATATCTTCATTTAACTAAAAATGAAGGTCAATGCATATCTCAATTAGAGTATTCTCAAATTATTAGGAATCTGATGTACATCATGAACTGTATATGACTTGACATAGCGTATTCAATAAGTAAATTGAGTAGATACACTTATAACCCAGGGTCAGACCACTAGAAGGCAATAGTTAGAGTACTCAGATATTTGAAATATATTCTAAACTATGGATTACACTACAATGGATATCTAGCTGTACTAGAAGGGTATAGTGATGCAAATTGAATATTTGATTCAAAAGATTCAAAATTAACAAGTGAATATGTCTTCACACTTGAAGGTGGAGCGGTGTCCTGGAAATCTTCTAAGCAAACGTGCATTACGAGATCCACGATGGAGTCGAAATTTATAGCTTTAAATAAAGCTGGTGAAGAAGCTGAATGGCTTCGTCATTTCCTAGAAGATATTCTAATGTGGTCAAAACTTGTGCTAACAATTTGTATACATTGTGATAGCCAATCAGCTATTGGAAGGGCATAGAATAATATGTATAACAGTAAGTCTTGACACATTTGTCGAAGACACAATACCGTTAGACAATTGCTCTTAAGTGGAGTTATATCTATTGACTATATAAAGTCAAATGATAACATTGCGGATTTGTTAATGAAAGGTTTGACTAGAGAGCAAGTATATAGTTTATCGAGGGAATGAGCTTAAAGCCTATATCTTAAAAAGTTCACTACAACAAAAACACTCTATTGCAACAAAAGTTATTGCAACAACGCAAGATATAGTGGTAATATCCTGCGTATTGTAACAACAAAATTTTTGTCGTTGCAATAAACACTTAAAAGATGCCACATTTTCCCGCCAAATGGGAGGAGGTTGGCGCCATGTGCTATTACATCAATAGTTATTGTTGCAATAACATATTGCATCGAGTACGTTTGTTGCAATAACATATTGCATCGAGTTCTTTTGTTGCAATAAAGCATAATGGTATTGCATCAATAATTTTTGTTGCAATAGGGTCCTTGCATCGAGTATGTTTGTTGCAATAGACTATCGCATCAAACAATATTGTTGCAATAGGGTCCTAGGTGTAGATGTACTCACAACATATGCTATTGCATCAAAACCCGGTGTTGCAATAACATATTGCATCGAACAAGTTTGTTGCAATAACCTATTGCATCAACTACTGTTATTGCAATAGAACATGATGGTACAACGGCAATAATAGAGGTTGCAATATGATATTGCATCGGCAATTCTCGTTGCAATAGACACTTAAATTATCCCACCTTTTCTCGTGAAAAGGAAAGGTCAGCGCCATGTGCTATTGCATCAAGAAGTATTGTTGCAATAACATATTGCATGATGTAAGTTTGCTGTAATAGCCTATTACATCGACTAATTTGGTGGCAATAGAGCACAACTATATGCAATACAATATTACATAGGGAATGGTTATTGCAATAGGTTATTGCATCGGTACTATTGTTGCAATAAAGTGGACCTTTATTCTACAAGTAATTTATTGCAATAGCATCTTTTTATTTTTATTTAAAAAATCCATACATGGCAATGGAAATTTTAGCCTAACTTATCGGGGCCCGCACGGCACTGGCCCTATAGGTGTGGTTTGTAACTTAATTGAAGGAGGATGGCGTAAATTTGGTATTTAATTTTAAAAATCAAAACGGTTTTGGGGTAGTACTGGTTTGATCTTTCCCCGCCTCACTTAGCTAAAATGATATAAATATCTTTAATCTATTATATTTGTAATAGCCCTAACCTATCTTTTAAAGTAATATATATATTTTCTAGTCAACAAAGCATATATAAATAAATCATTAAAGTACACAACCATTTTTGGTTTACTGAAATAAGAAGTGATAAAAAAACGAGGCGCCCACTCCCCCAGTGAAAGGGAAGTGGTGCTATTAGCTATTGCATCAATTACACAACCATTTTTGGTTTACTGAAATAAGAAATAATAAAAAAACGAGGCGCCTACTCCCCCAGGGGAAGGGAAGTGGTGCCATTAGCTATTGCATCAATAATTGTTGTCGCAATAGGAGATTGCATTGAATACTTTTGTTGTAATAGGTTATAGCATCAAAAGCAATTGTTGCAATAGGGTATTGCATTGGTTATTATTGTTGCAATAAAGAAACACTTTGTCGCAATAACATATATATATATATATATATATACACACACACTAATATGAACCCACGCGATGCGGGGGAATCGCAAATAAATATGAAGACAACCAATACTTTAGTGATATAGAGCGTAAGCCAACATGTCTTTATAATAAAACAATATGTGTCCATCTTCTCATTGGTTGCCTTGGATAGTTAAGGGATGTTAATAATACCTTACTTCTTTATAGTACTCCTAAAAAAGAAGGAAAAAGAAAAGGACAACCATTTTAATTAAAGACAAAATCTGGAAAAGTATAAATCGAATCAGAGAACTACTGACAAAAAATAATAGTTTAATTCTTGATTGAATACACTGTTAAATACGCTTGGAAATCTCATCAAGTAAAACAATTGCTTATCTATAACAAAGCAAGTAAAATTCTGGCTATACTGACCCTACAATACGTAGAAGGGGGGTTAAATAGGTATTCCTATTAATCTTACCAGATTTTAATAATCAACACCCTAAATCCTTATTAACACAATCAAATCAATCATACTACAGATATAAAAGCAAGTAAAAATTGCACAAGAGATTTTTACGTGGAAAACCCTAGATGGGAAAAACCATGGGACCTAGTCCAGTCGAAGCAAATCCACTATGAACTCAATGAGTACAAGACACACTTACAGACCACAAGGACTAAAGCAATTAATTGTCTTCACTCCCACGATCGATCTCCGGCCGTCGACACAGCTTTGGTCGCAACCAACCGCTTCACAGCGATTCCTTCTAGCACGAACTCGCAAACTCGATCACCGTCGCAACGGACTCACAATCATCCAAGGATGTGAAAGAGTGTGTGGTTTGAAGGTCTGTAGAGCATGTATGTGAAAACCTAGGGTAAAGTACTCTAAAAAGGTTTTGAGAAGATGAGCTTTAGAAAAACTAATTGGGAGAGGTTTGCTTGACCCTCTCAATAATAAAAGATTCCATATATATAGTCTAAGAAACCTCAAGTGGCTGTACCACGTTTTGGTATTAAAAAGGTCGGTTTTAAAAACTTTAAAAACTGTTTTTTATGAGCCCGAATCAATCCGAGTTCATGCCAGATCGATCCTGGTTGACAAAGATTATATTTGCATTTCTAGAGCAGTATGGATCGATCCACCTAGTCCATGGATCGATCCACCTAGGCAGAAGCAAAAAGTTGCATTTTTAAAATACCATGGATCGATCCCCATAGTCCATGGATCGATCCACCTAGGCAGAAGCAAATTGCTATTTCTAAAATATCACGGATCGATCCTCCTAGGCCATGGATCATTCCACTTGCATGAAAAACCTCAGAAGCAAAAAAAAAATCTTCTTCAAAACCATTTTTATAAATAAAGAAATATTGAAAAAGATTTGAAATGATTTTTAAACACTAAAAACTCAGGCTTCTACAATCATTTACCTTTCCTAAGAACAATTGTGAGTTGAAGCTTTGAAATCCATGCTTTGTTTCAACTTTGCAGCTTCACCAACCTTCACGACACATAAGACAACAATTACCCCATTGAGTTTTGCTGGACATGACATATATATGCAATGCAGCTCCACCATCATAGCATTGTTCTAAATTGCAGCCCTTTATGAATATTGATCTTGACATAAGTCAAAGACAGTCATCTCAGGTGATCTTGATCGATGCCTTTAGCTCATTGCCTTATTCATTCAAAGTTCATCTCTAAAATATAACATCCAAAGACTTGAAATCATCTACTTTTTATTAATGTTTCCTAACACTTTCTAAATAAATTTTTTTGTGAACTGCTAGCTGACCTTATTGTTTA
This sequence comes from Liquidambar formosana, assembly GCA_039720395.1. Classification (NCBI taxonomy): domain Eukaryota; kingdom Viridiplantae; phylum Streptophyta; class Magnoliopsida; order Saxifragales; family Altingiaceae; genus Liquidambar; species Liquidambar formosana. The sequence goes on along the minus strand of CM077831.1, from coordinate 11,561,801 downwards.
TTCTTCCTCGCTTGATTAATCACTTTGTAGAGCCTATTATATTCTGAACATATGATATAAGATTTTCTAAACCTGAAGTTATACATAAACAGTTTTATTTTCAATCTTTAGTAGAGGTCATATCCATGTGGCTCTTAATGTGATAAGTTACGGCTTCTTCCAGCAAAAGGATGATCAGAGAGTGAAATTTGATTGGTAATGTCCATATACCTTCTTCACCTTATTCTTGATATGTTTTATCAAAATGTTAAACTCATGTTTCGATGTTAACCTGCATATATCTATAGGATTGCTTTCTCATACTTCAATGGAGCAGGCTTTGTCTTGATAGTTCATTCATTTTCAATCTCATAAACTGTGAAACCATTTCATCATGGTTCACAGTGATCAGTACCTCATTATAAGTTCTTTGGACTCCTTTTGAATAGTTATGTAATAACTTTATTTGCGTGTTAAACAGTTATGGTGTTTCCTTTACATAAATTATGGAAAGGATCTCCTGTTGTCATATTAGATTCTCTAATTTATGCAGCTAACAATTGATGCATCAAAATATAGTTTGACCAAGTTATACATTGTTGATCCTTGTGAAAATATAGTTTGACCAAATTGAATTTTCGGTGTTTCATGTTAGGGGTTTATCTATTACTAGAAGAAACCCGGGCGATGCCCGGGAAGCAAACAATATTGATATTAATGCATATAAAAAAATATTGATAAATAGCTATAGTCTAAGGATATTTGAAGTTGCTTGATATAGTAGAACATGGAGAAATGAACTCCGACCAAGATCGTTGATAATGCAAATGAACTCCTGCCAAATGTAGCATAACATGGACAAAATTATAAAAAATGAAAATGTACTTAAAATTTTTATAAATACAGGAAGCTATTAGATGAGGGAAGCTTTAAAGAGAGAGAGAGAGGGGGGGGGGGAGGGGTTCATATTTCACGTTACCATGAGAACTCCATCCTCCAAAATGCATCTCTCCAATTTCTTAAAGCCATCAAATACTTATTTAAAGCACTTATATAAGCGATGAAAAGGCCCTTGTCTAGTGTTAATCCCACAAAGCATAATCCTCATCCACGACTTATATTGGGAATAAGAGACAAATTGTGAACAATTACTGACAATTAATTGTCTTAATTCTTGTTATTGGTCTTCGCAAATATCTTAATAAGACATTTTGCAATCACCATTTACAAAAGTATCTCAATTGGTTTAAGAAGAAAGAAATAACAATTTTAACAAATCAATCTTTGATCTTTATCTAACCCTCACTACTATATTAGGAGAATGAGACTTAGTGTGAGCAGTTCCCAGGAAACAACAAATGGATAAGAGAAGAAAACTAATAATGCTATGCCAGTGTCTAATTTAGTGGGAATCCTATGCTTGGCACATAAATAATTTAACATAATTTATTTTATAAGAATAAGTATTTTACAGGTAAACAACAAAACAAAAAATAAAATAATAAAAAATCCTATACACTGATAACAACAAATATTGCACTATCCAAACAAAAAGGAGGGGGGGGGGGACATGAACTCATCAAACAATAAAATGGACCACTCATATTTCATAGGCATTTGAATAATAATTTCAGTTTCAATAGCTAAATCGAGCATAAAAAATATGGGAAACAAAACTGAATCCTGACTTATTTAAAATAATCTTTCTACCAAAACTATAAAATGAGGATAATAGAAACCTAAAATCATTGCATCCACATCCACTAACCCCACTAATCAAAACACTAATACCTTCAACATGGATTGGAACATCTAAAACTCTCAAAGAATTGGACGTTTTTTTTTTTTTTTTTTATAAATATGAACTCCTACTATATGTAACAACAAAAGAAAATAGAAAAACAATTAAGAAATTAAAACCATCAGCTCAATTCAATGAAATAGGGAAGTTTTCTTACCTCAACATGCTTCGCATAGGTAGGTCCAAAGATATAAAATATAGACCAGCAGCACCTCTATATTTTAATCAGCTGGAAAAAACAAATTGGGGAAAAAAAAAAAACAGAACATTAGTGATATGAAAGCTAAAGGGGGAAAAAAGTGGTGAATCATTGCCATGGCAACTAAACTTCATAGGTAAGAACCTAAGAATCATACCTTACACATCCAAATAAAATATAAAAAAGAGGGATTTAGAGAGAAGTATAAAATTTGAGTAAAATGTGAGTGAGAGATGAAGTGTGTCTGATCAGTGAGGATGGGAAGAGAGAGAAAAAAATTAAATGAAAAAAGAAAAAGAAAAAGGAGGAAATGGAGTAGAAGAAGAAGAGAGATACCTAGTGCGAGATCGGCATAGAGGAAGCACAGCATGGGCATGGAGGAAGTGCGGCAACTAAACTTGTTAACTGACATTATCTATCAGTTTTTGAGGTTGAGTGGGGAATGGAATAGGTCAGGGGAAGAGTGTAGCAGTGAGCGAAAAGGAAAGAGAGGGGTTGTTTGCAATTTGAAATTTGAAATTAAAGAGGGAGAGGGGCTGTTTGTTTGTTAGTTCTTCTCTTGAGTTGTGCGGGAGAACCTTTCAACAATGGGAGGTGAGTGGATTTAGAGAATGACTGGGAGAGAGAGAGTTGACAGATTTTGAATTTTGAAATGGGGCAAACCGGCAAAGTAGGGAGAAATTGGAGAGAGAGAGAGAGGGCGTATGAGAGAAGACTCTCCTATCCGGTAAGAAAGAGTCAAAATAAATATTTTAAAAAAAAAGATGAAAAAAACCGGGGCTTAACACGTCAGATTTTACTATTCACTATAGATTTAAGCAGCATATTTTCTTTCTAATGGAATGCATTCATTGTAAATATTTGAATCTTAAAGGGGCTCAAGTTGTCTTCAAAAACTTGTTTTTAATCCTTCAAACGTGATAAGTTCAAATCATGACCTCTTCCAAAATGTCGTCCAAACCGAATAAAAGCTTGTGAAAGCTATGTTTTGATTTAAAACTGAACAAAAGAGATTATGGCCACTAACTAATCATCAATCAATTCCATTTTAGAACTCTATATAGCATTGCTCCCTAGAGAGTTTGCTTTTGTTGCCAAAATTCAAAAGTAGTTGTCTTTTTGCCACTCCGATCAATGGCACATTGATTAATTAGCCTACCAACCAACCACTTGTACATGTAATTCTATGAAGATGCATGATTTGATTGATCTTCATTTTCCACAATGGCGTTTTGTTTGTCTTAAGCTAGAAAATTTTGATGCTTTGGCAGGCAAAGGAACCATTTCCTAAAGTGAATTCACGGGTTGTCTGCCTCTTAAGCAACCAAGCTTTTACTGGATTACAAACATTCGCCCAAGATTACCGCAATTATAAAGTGTGAAGTTCTCTGTAAAGTAATAGGGTTAAGGGTAAAAAAACCATTCGATTAGGCACAACATCAACTGCTTTTGCTTGCGCATATAATCAACTGCTTTTGCTTGAGCATATGACAGTTGATTCTCCCAATCAATAGACCATATTCTCCTAGTAATTGACTCTATTATTCTTCTTGTTATTGAGGTTTACACAATATTTCATTCACATCTTTTGATTTTTGAGACAGTTATTGGTGGTATGCCCTTAAAACTTCTTGATTTGGAAACCACTTATATGTGTGCAGCTCCCAACCTTACATGACTCCCCTTTTTTATATCGGCGTTAAGTTTTGAACTCCTAGACTAGGCTACAAGACCCATGACCATTTGCCAACGTTTGATAACCATAGATAATAGATTTTATCTCTACATTCTATGTTTTTGATCAACAAGGTCATAGTTGATCGCATATCCTTGTATTACCAAAAATAGTGTAAGCAAAAGGAAAATGACAAAGAAAAATATTTAATAATATTCAACAAATTAGTGGTCTTAAATTGCAATTACTCTCAAATCTATAAGGTTTTTTTTAAAAATTTTTAAATTTTTTATATTAATTTGTGAATCAAATTAGGGAGACTTATTTCTACACTTTGGTTTTTTTTTTGCTAATCCACACATTTTCATGGGTTTTTCCTATTCCACACTCCTCTATGGGTAAAACTTAAATATGGGCAATTGATTTCAGAGGCCAGGTGTGGATTAGGTAAAATTTAAATATCATGCATCTTGCATCATTGACCAACCATGAACCATCATAGTGCATGAGACTTTTTGGAGGAGTGTGAATAGCACTACATTTATCTATCTATATATATATATGATCAAATTCCTTGTGTGATGCATGCAACCATGAACCATCATAGTGCATGAGACTTTTTGGGGGAGTGTGAATAGCACTATATATATATATATATATATATATATATAAATATATGCCTTCCCTCTAAATCCCTCTCCTCTCCTTAACTATGGGCCCACCAACGTCTATGACCCTCCTTTTTAGCTGATGTCTTTCATATTAAAATTTAAAAAACCACCTTTACCTAATTTGAAATCAAAAAAATAAAACTAAAAAAATAGGAGAATAGACTATTGATTGATTGATTGAAGAGGTGGAGATGAAAAGAGGAATAGGACGGGGATGGGGATGGGGATGGGGATGGGAGTATCAGATTTCAAACCTCCCTCTTCCCTTTTCTCTCCCACATTTCATTCTCCTCTCACCTTCAAAATTTTTTTTCCCTCTTCCGTTTTTGATTTCGTTTAGCAAGTTCTTATTCCGTGTTTAATTTTAGCTAATTTCTTTAATTATTTTAGTTTACTTATTTTCACTTTCTTTTGTATAACAAGGTTTTCCTATTTTCAGCCCCTTCGAGTTGTTGTGTTGTAGAGCTTTCTGATATATTAATTTGGATATTATTATTATTAGTATTATTATTTTTATTATTATTATGTTGGGTAGCTTGATTTGTTGCAAATGCCACGAAACATGGTGTAGGTTGAAGTGGGTATATATATATGTTTCCTATTTTTTTTTTAGGTGCTATCAAGAAGTTGGGTATAAGTAATAACCCTTATTTATCTAAGGCAAGCAATAAGAAGATGGACACAGACTATTTTATAAGAAGGGATGCAGAGAGTTGAACCATACATAAAGACACGTTATCCTAAATTCTAAATCACTAAACTAGTATATATATAATATGCATCGCGCGGGTTTCTACTAGTATATATATATAAATAAGAAGAAAACAGTTTATGTGAAAATTTAGTTCGCTGTGAAGTTTTGAAAGTAAAATCTTACTTAATCTCTTCTCGTTTCAATTTCAAAGATGTTATATTCAATCAAAAGATATCAAACCATTAAATAATAATAATATTTATGAATCATAAAATTATTGAGTACCCTGATTTTAAACAAGACAATTTAGAAGTTATCACCCAAAAACGTAACACAAAATTAATATGCATTTATATTTAATAGATTCAAAAAATAAAAACCTATGCACAACTGGTATTCTATAATTAGTTCCAACACACTGTCTTAATGAAATAGTGTATTCAACAAATCACTATAAGAACAATACCCTGATTTTATGCTGTTGTGTTCAATGTTAGGATGCCGATAGATAAGAGTTGGATGTCCATTGCAGGCAGAGGTAAACCAGAATGGCAACATGGGATGAAAGCATTTCTCGATATGGCGTTTGCAAATGTGGCATCGAGGAGCAATACGATTCGGTGTCCGTGTCGTCGGTGTGTTAATGTGATTCATAAGACACATGATCAAGTAAAAATGGATCTATTCAGGCATGGATTCGATCCGGATTACAAGATATGGACTTTTCATGGGGAGGATAGGGTCACTGAGTCATCTAATGATAATGTTGAGGGCGTAGACAATGAAACAAACGAAAAAAGATGTGATGATGCTCGTGCATATGAGATGATAAATAACATGATTAGAGGAGAGAACTTGGGTAGTACCACAATTGATGGAGATGACGATTTACATAGGACTGACCGAGAGGAACCAAATGAGAATGCTAGCAAATTTTTTCGATTGTTACGAGATGTTGAACAAAAGTTGTATCCTGGTTGTAAGAAGTTAACTAAGTTGTCATTTGTTGTTAGGTTGTTTCAACTTAAATGTTTATATGGGTGGAGTAACAAATCAGTTGATGGATTGCTTGAATTGTTTAGATTAGCACTTCCTGATGATCATGTGGTCCCTATTTCATTGTATGAGGCCAAAAAAATGATACGGGATTTAGGACTTGATTATGAAAAGATTGATGCATGTGTTAATGATTGCGTGTTGTATCGAAATGAGCATGCCACTTTGGAAAAATGTCCAATATGTAAGGAGCCTAGATGGATGACAAGTCATGAAAATGCAGATAATGAGAGTGATAAAACTACTATTGGGAAAAAGAAGAAGAAAAAAATTTCTAGGAAGATCCTACGTTATTTTCCATTGGCGCCTCGACTACAAAGGTTGTACATGACAAAAAATATAGCTTCTGACATGAGATGGCATAAGGAGGGCCGTGTAAATGATGGGGTGATGAGGCATCCAGCTGATTCTCCAGCATGGAAACGATTAGATGAGGTCCACTCTTGGTTTGCATTAGATTCTCGTAATGTTAAACTTGGCCTTGCAACTGATGAGTTCAATCCATTTGGGCTTATGAGTGTTTCATACAGTACATGGCCTGTTATATTAATTCCATATAACTTACCGCCTTGGCTGTGTTTGAAACAGCCTTTTTGGATAATGTCCATGATTATACCTGGTCCTAAGTCCCCTGGAAATGACATTGACGTGTATCTACAGCCATTGATAGAAGGATTGAAACAGTTATGGGAACATGGCGTTGAGACATATGATGCCTCATTGGAACAAAATTTTCTTTTGCATGCTGCAATTTTATGGACAATTAATGATTTCCCAGCATATGCAGTATTATCTGGATGGAGCACAAAAGGAAAACTCACATGTCCAAGTTGCTATAACGATACGTCGTCTTATAGACTCAAGTATGGACAAAAGGAGTGTTATTTGTGTCATCGTTGATTTTTAAAATCGGATCATAAATGGCGGAAGAATAAAAGTTCATTTGATAATACTGTGGAAACAAGAAAGGCACCGAAACCATTATCAGGAGATGAGGTGATCGAGCAATATGAAACTTTTGAGCAAGTGACCTTTGGTAAAATGACAAGGAAGAGAAAACGTGATCATGAGCTTAAATGGCATAATTGGCGAAAGAAGAGTATTTTTTTCGAATTACCATATTGGAGGACATTGTTAATTCGACCTAATTTGGATGTGATGCACATAGTTAAAAATATTTGTGATAGTGTATTGAGAACAATTCTTGCTATAGAAGGGAAGACAAAAAATGGCTTAAAATCTCGTCTTAATCTCCAAGCAATGGGGATAAGAAAAGATTTACATCCAATTCATAGGGGTAGCAAGTACACTATACCTCCTGCTTGTTATACATTAAACAGTGATGAAAAGCAGAACTTGTGCCAGTTTTTAAAAGATGTGAAGATGCCTGATGCTTATGCATCAAATATAGGGCGATGTGTGCAGGTGAAGGAGTGCAAGTTGATTGGGTTGAAATCTCATGATTGTCATGTAATATTTCTACGTTTACTTCCACTTGTGATACGTGGATTGTTACCAAAGAATGTTTGTGAATCACTAATTGCTTTAAGCGGATTTTTTGCGGAGTTGTGTTCAAAGGAATTGCGGGTTGAAGAATTGGAAAGATTAGATCAGCAAATTCTAGAAATCCTCTGTAAATTGGAACAATTATTTCCACCTTCATTCTTTGATGTTATGATGCACTTACCGATTCACCTCGCAGATGAAGCTAAGGTGGCTGGTCCAGTGAACTATAGGTGGATGTATCCAGTTAAGAGATCTTTGCGCACGTATAAGGGGTATGTGCGTAACAAAGCTCGTCCGGAAGGGTCAATTGCTGAAGCATATATTTCAGAAGAATGCATGACATTTTGCTCTTGGTACTTAGATGACATGGAAACAAAATTAAATCGAGCAGAAAGGAATGTTGATTCTTATCGAAATGAAATGTTACCTGGTTTGAGCGTATTTGCACCAGTTAACCATACCAAGCGCAACTATACTTTTCAAAGTCTCAATAGGTCAGAGCTCCATATGGCACATCATTACATTCTAACCAACTGTGAGGAAGTCGCTCCATGGGTTGAGTAAGTCTATGCATTTATTTATTACATATTAGAATTTGATTATTTGTATGTTATTGTTACATCCTTGGAACCAATTTTAATGTAATTTTGTATATAGCGAACATATTAAAGAGCTTACAGAAACAAACCCTCGAAATGTAGAGCAAAGACACAAGCAAAAATTTTCGGAATGGTTTAAGTCTCGAGTAAGTAAGTCCATACAGTAAAAGTGTTTCTCGTTGTGTTTCGTTTGAATGCCAAACTAATTGAATGTTTCATATTTTGACTTATCAATTGTAATGTAGGTCACATTTCTTTATAATAGTGGAGATGAACGGGTAAATGATCAGATATTGGGGTTAGCTTGAGGGCCAGATGCTCGTGCACGAGTTTACACCCGCTACATCATCAATGGTTTCTTGTTTCGAACAGAAGAAGGAGAGCAGAGAAGGAAAACCCAAAATAGTGGCATGGTTGTGAAGGGTGATGAACATACAGGCTATATAGATTGGTTTGGCATCATCAAGAGCATTATTGCTTTAGATTATTTGGGAAGTAATGAAGTTGTTCTGTTTAAATGTGATTGGTTTGAGGTGCCACCACTAGGTAGGAACCAAAGTAGAGGGTATAAAAAAGATGAATATGGGTTTATCAATGTTGATATGACACGCCTTCACTACAAGGATGACCCTTTCATTTTAGGGATTCATGCAAAGGATGTGAAAAAGCCAAATTGGGCAACTGTGATAAGGGTGAAGCCTAGAAACCTCTTTTCTATGCCAAATATTGAGGAAGAGGTAGAAGATGAGACCAATCTTTTCGCTGATGAGCCTTACCAATTGAATGAGATTCCAATCATCCAATATGATATGGGTGGTACCGAGGAAGGTTCCGAAGACCTGGTTGGATGGTGTAGAGGTGACATTAAGGGATTGAGTATTGATGCACATGATGTTGAGGCTATTGAGTTAGATGAAGACCACATTTCTGAAGATAGTGATACTGATCTTGAAGAGGATGATGATACATATGTTAATGATGGGTCAATGGAGCATTGTCTTGATGAAGATAGTGATGGCGACAAACAACCTATGCTATAATAACTTCTTTTTTCTAATTATTATATTTTTGGAATTTGAATGCGATGTAATGGCTTTATGCAATTAAATTTTTCAGGGGTTTCTTGTTTAGTTATAGTATATGTTCCATTTTTAGAATTGTAATGTTTAGCATGAGGTATTTTGAGATTATTTGGAAGTAATGTAATATAATGCCTTTAATTGTGAAAATATTTTCTTGTTTGGGTAGTTGTTTTCATTCTCATTAATGTACTATAAACTTTTAAGTTCAGGTATCAACGTTCTAGATGGCTTATCCATCATCTCAGTGACGTCGTACACCGAGGTTTTTTTCTCAGCCTTCTTCCATACCATCTCAGCAACAAGAAGAACCATCTTCCTCACATCGGCAAGCTTCTCCTTCTATTGAGACATCACTGCCACTGCCTATTGTAGTTCCATCTTTGTCACAATCGCAGCCACCATCACCATCAGCTCAGCCATCATCACAATTAGCTCAGCCATTATCATCATCACCATCAGCTCAGCAATCATCACCATTATCCCAGCCATCTGGAAATTCATCCATTGAACAACCTGTTTGCCAATTTCCATCTCATGCTCGTCGTCCACGTTCCGATCCATCAGGTTTAATCATTATTTATAGTATATTATTACTCTTAACATTTTTATTAACATCATATCTGCTGTAGCATTTTATTTCCCGCCATTATAGTCATTATGAGTATCCTTTATTTAAATTAAATTTTCCCAATAGTGTATTAATTTTTTAATTTGTTGTTGGATAATGTTTAGATCCTTCAAATAACCCTAAAAAGGGTAGAGGCGCTGCAAAAGGATTGAAGGTTGCTAAGAGAGCTAAGGAGAGTAGTGATGGCAAATTGCCCATTGAGTTTTCAACATGGTTAGGTGGGCCAATCGGTATACATTACTGGGAATTTGTTGATGAAGTGGTAGTTCAAATGAGACGTCATGTGCCTCCTATTGGAGTGAATAAGTGGTCGGAAGTGTCACTTGATATAAGAAATACTATTAAGGATAAAGTTTTGGTATGTAAGTCCATACAATTGAATTTTTCCATCATCTTTTTAAAGTTCTAGATAACTTGAACTCATGCATGTTTGAATTCTATTGATCACCCGGCTGCTTCTGACATGGATGGTTTTGTGTCTTATGTAGTTTTGTAGTAACTTTCTTTATCTTTAATGCATAATTCTCACTTGAGGGAGATGCTGATCAGAGTGCTTAGACACCTCGTTTAAAGAACTTGTTTTAGGTGCCATGTGTCCAATGTAATTGGCACGTTGGTTAGAACATGATCTTTGTTGATTTTATGAATTAGTGAATTTTGGAACATGAAACTAGTGTTAAAGTGTGAACCCACGAAAAAGCGCGGCCCACAAGGGTTTGGCAAAATGATAGGTGTGAAAGACAACAAACAAAAAAAAGGAGTTGCCACCTCATTTTTTAGGGAAAAGAGGAAAACCCCAAAAATGTTTTATTTTCCAAAACCACATGACTCCATTAAAGGAAAAGCAAAGTCTTTGAAACCAGAAAATTGGATTCGGGGGCTAAGTTACGACGTGGGAAGGTTCTGGGCAAAAACCCATAGGCACCCACATCGCCTGAGTTGGTCTCTTAATTTAATTGGGCTAACTTAATATCTTTTCCACTCAAATATCATCATATATTATCACAAGGCAGCATGCATATCATATATTTCATCCAATCATCTCATGCACAATCACTCAAATAAGACAAAACAGAAAAAAAGAAGAAAAGAAAAGAAAAAGCCTAGGATACTTAGATCCTAGAACGGACTTGAGCCTCACGAAGAGCGCCTACGTACCATGCAGCGAAATACATGGATCAAACTCCACGTAGTTCGAAAAGAATAGGGTTACAACCTAATACAAACCTATGGTAAATACCTTAGGTTTCCTCATTTGAAAATATATTGATTTAATCCAAAACAGAAAACTTCCATAAGAGGAAAACCTTGATAAAAACCAGAATTTTATATTGAAGGAAACCTTTGATTATTACCATAAGCTTGAATTAAGAATTAACCCTAGGAGGGAGAAGAGAAAAGAAAGAAGAAAAGTGAATTAGGGCACTTCATACCCTACTTACCTGAGCGCACAAGCTCCAAACATTAGCCATTTCAGACCATAGCAGCCCTATTTGCAATAGGACAAGCATTGTACCTGTTTGCACCCTTACAAGTGCACCAAATCATGCAAAGAAAGCAATATGCAAATCTGGACAGAACCTTAACAAGGCCCAAAATCATCCATCTATCATGCACATAACAAGAATAATGAATAACTAAGGACTCTAACTCAATCCTACATGCAATGCCCTAACTAACATGCATAAAAACCTATGAAAGACACACTAACAGGCATAAGATACTCCAATAATATCAATAAACATGATAACTAAGCCAATTCTAACCAAAAAGATATCATTTTATGTAAAATATGCAAACAGGCCTCCCTACGGCGAGCTTTCTTAAGCAAAACTATCCTAGGATAATTTCACGTAAAAAAGACGTTATGGGGAGGTGCAACCAACATATCCTACGTAAAATATATACCCTAGAACACAACAGAAAGAATTTCATGCTTAAACACATCACAGAAGGCTCTCATGCAAAACCATACTCAACGAAAAGGATAATTATCCTTAGAAAAGGATAATGTCTCCAAAAAAACCTATAAAACATACTATATGAATGCAAACCTAGCATGATTCAACTATATGTAGCATATATAGAATGACTATGATGAGCAACAACTCAAAAAGCTAAGCTAAGCATGCTGTATAAGACCTATGCGAATTCAGGGTTATCGAAACCCTAATCTCACAACTATGCATTAAAACCTATGAAACGACTCTAAGGCATGCTCAAATTATCATGAATATCATTCATATAGCATATATTAACTAACAGGAACATCAACACATGATAACTATCACAGCAACCTAAACATGTGAACTATGCATGATTTAAGAAGATAGAGCGAATCAGGCTATCAAATCCTTGGTAAACCAGGGATTATCAAGCATATAAAGCCATAAACTATCCTAAAATCATTCATATACTATCCTAAAAACATGGAACTAACCTAACATGTGGAGCTATATCATGCACTAGAACTACCATAGAAGAAGAAGAAGAAAGAGAAGCAAGAGAAGCAGAGAATTCATGTTCAGCACTAAAGGGATAGGCTTACCTCTTGTAGACTCTTCCTTGTCTTCAAACCTCTTGTTTCCTTGCTTGCTTGGGGTTGAAGAGCCTCCTCTTGAAGTCCTTCTAGCTCTCCAAACTCGTAGCTCCCTCTCTCTCTAAGTGTAAAGTGCAATTCACCCCTCTCTATGTGCTGAATATCATGTCCTTTATATAGAGAACTGACCCCCTAAACCAATGGCTAAGATTAATTCACTAAATAATGATCCTAGGGCTATTAGAGACTCTCTTGGTGCTCAAACAACTCAAACCTACACACTCCTAAGCTCAGACAAGTTGTTTTGGCGGAGGAAACCGTCAAAAGAGGGATAGAAGAGTCAGAGTTTGAGTTAAAGAAGGACTCCTCGGGTGACCAACTAGGCCTGGACGGTTAGCCGTCTGGGCCTAGACGGCTGACCGTCCAGCCCCGGACGGTTACCCGAGGCCCTCCTATTTCCGCTTCGGTTTTGACTTCCACTTGCTTCAGAAGTCCTAAAATCTTCAAATTAAGTCCGATTTTGACGAAATAAAAGCCAAAACGACCGTGTTTCGAAGGGGAACACATTTTTAGGCATTTTAGGACAAAAATCCTCAACCATGGGTGCATGGTTAGGTTTTACAAAGGTGGTTAACCATGGTGCTTCACCGTCGCTAAGCTGGGTTTGTACACAAGGTCGAACCGAATGCTTTCCCAATCGAAAACATGTTTAGGACATAAATAAAGCCCAATTGAAGTTAAATGAGAGAAAATTGGTTGGGTCTTATGAGTCAATTTGAGCAAACCAAGAAAGGGTCTTTTAGCCAACCCGAACCATTACGAGCCGAATTGATCTTAAACCATTAATTCATGAAATTGAACCTATATATGGACTCTATATACTCATATGAACTCATGGGAATGACTCGGGATTCATTCCAAAGTCAAATGGAAAATATACGACTTGAAAGACGATTATGCCCTTAAAGTCGCAAAAGTTCTTATTGACCATCGAGATGAACTCCAAATCACTTCAAAATTCATACACATGATATTCAATGCCATAGAAACTCAATGCAAAAGACTAGACTTAAAAAGGACTCAAAATCCTACATGAAATGATACGTCCTAGCTAAGGTGACAAAAATGGGGTGTGACATAAAGATACTTGTTTTTTTTAACTTTATAAACCACATACCTCTAAATTGTTCAAAGGATTTGTTATGTGCAGGAGAGGTGGAGACTAGCAGATGACGACTTTGCTAGATCTAAGATTTTCAAAATCGCTCAGGAGAGGTATAGGGGTTGGAGGTCAACATTTTCAGCTACCTATAGAGCATATAAAGATAATAGAGAGACTCTCCTTCAAAATATCCCTCAGGAGCTTGACCTAGAAGAATGGGAGGAATTGATATCATATTTTGAAGGTCATGATTTTCAGGTAAAAGATCAACAAGGTTGTCTGAGTACAATATGGGTTTGTTTTTGTGAGGACCGGATTCATTTGCATATCAGTTTTTTAAGTACTATTTGATTGCAAGATTAGTCTATGTTTGTTTCTATTATTACATATAAGTTTTGAAATTGTTTGTGAGAATTTTATTTGTATTTGATATTATATATTGAATCATTTTTATGAAAGAGCCACTAAAGTGTGTGCCATGAAACATATCTTGTAGAGAATTAGTTCAAGAAATGCTGCTAATCAGAAAAAACAAGGGAGCAAGCACCATACGGGAAGCAAATCATTCTCCCAAGTTAGCTTCGAAAATGTAAGATTATCAATTTTCCATATATGTTATGCCAATACTTGTATTATAGTTATAACTAACAATATATAATCCATTGTGGTTGTGTATTGTTTTATATCATAGCGAGACAAAGATACACAGGAGGAGCCCGATGATTGCACATTGTGGGAGTTGGCCCATTGTGTAGCTGGCAAATGGAGCGAGCACACATCACAGTGTATCTATGTAAGTATCACATTTATTTATTATTTGTTTCTTCCTTATGTGAATTTAGAAGCTTCTTTGTTGTCTTTTTTAAAGATAGGTGGTCATATTTTTTCATATAGGACGAAACTATACAAAAGATTGCAGAAAAGGAAGCCGAAGAAGGTCGATCTTTGTCTAGTGATGAACGTAGCAGGATATTCCAATCTGTTGTGGGTAAAAAATCAGGTTATGTTCGTGGACGGGGATACATGGCAAAGGCTCCTACTTCTGTAGAGCGTGTACGTGATGAGTTTAATGGTAAGCTTCAGCATTTAGAGAAACAATTGGAGGTAGAGCGTGCTGAGAGGGATAAAGAACGGGCTGAGAGGGATAAAGAACGAGCTGAGAAGGAGGCAGAACTTGTGAAAGCACTTGAAAAAGAAAGTGCTAAGTAGGCTGTAGAAATAGAGCTTCTCCGACAGACTATGAGACAGGAGTTCATGCAAATGCTAGCCAATCAGAACTAGGTATACCAAAATTTAATTTAATTTACTTTTATTTCTTGATACTCTTTATAAATATGATAACTTTGATGGCTATAGAATGCATAGCCAATAGGATGAATATGATATATGGGGGTACAAAATCGTTGATTTGATTTATATCTATCCTCTTTGAAACCTCTCTAATTACCAATCCGACCATGACACATCCTAGTGCTTTGAAATTTACCATTATTCTGCTCGAAATGATGAGAAGAATCGATTTTATGTACAATCTGGCCTGTATTCTATGAACAATGGGATAGAGTATTGCGATTGGTAGTTGGAGGAACTATAAATAACCTGACCTTAAGGAATGTGTCAAGTAAGTTTGTGATTGGTTTCCAATATTTGTTTTCATAATTTTTTTTTTGGAAACTTTTTGGTAGCTATGTTGTTGGACAGTACCCAAGATTTCTAAGAGCCCATTGGAAGTTCTTGAAACTATTGTGAATAAGTCATTTTCTTTTATGCATGAAACACATTCAGGAGTCCAGGTTATTTTTATGCTCTGATATTTTATTTTTAAATCTTTGTAGGATTGTGATGTGCCAAAATATCTGTATAATAGAGTGATTTCTTTCCCCGTAGGCTTTCTGTATTGGGTTGTGGAGTTGAAGCATAGAATGCATTTGTTGCTTGTGATGGGTGCATTTTGGTCTTTGTTTCAATGACAAAATATTTGATTTAGAATCGTGTTTTGTTATGCTTGTTGTCATAATATATCTGAAAGTGGGCTTTAGTTCTAATTCTTCCTTGCATTGAATGAAGTGTTGTATTTTTTGACACCGAAAGTCACAAGCTTGGAGGTGGAGGAGGTTGCAGGAGATAGATAGTTAGTATAAAGCCTTTAGTCACAATTTCATGAACATAAATCCTGTAGCCAATAAAGGATTATTATTGCTGAACTTATGTATGTTTTATATATTATCAAGTATTTTTTCCAAATTTTCTTTTTATAGATTTATTTTCCTAACATATCCATATTGCTAGTACCAAAATTTAAAAACTGTTTTTCAGATCCCGGATCGATCTGGGTTGACAGAACCAAAATTTGCATTTCTAGAGCAGTATGGATCGATCCACATATGTCATGGATCGATCCACCTAGGCAGAAGCAAAATTTGCATTTCTAGAGCATTATGGATCGATCCACATATGTCATGGATCGATCCATATAGGCAGAAGCAAAATTTGCATTTTTAAAATACCATGGATCGATCCCCAGAGGCTATGGATCCATCCACAGAGGCAGAAGCAAAATTGCTATTCTAAAATACCACGGATCGATCCTCCGACTCCACGGATCGATCCTCTATGATTTGACTATGGTTATACTGGTTTTTCTTGCTTTAAATATGCTTGCATCAACTGTTTCTGTGGATGGTTCTATATTTTGTCTTTCATTTTCTTATATTTGGTAGATTCGTACATTAAAAAATGATATAGTGAAGCTTTTTGATAGTATTGAAAAATATGGTATGTCTTCTTTTTTTTTTTTGGGAAAAGACATTCTATGTATTTTGATATTCTTCTTTTATTCTATAACTTGTGGGTTTTTGTGCTCTTTTCTTTGTTATTATAATTTACCTCTTGAGCTACTACTTGAATTTTTTAAGTCACTGAATTAGTTTTTTTTTTTTTCCTACTTGCATATGTATTTTAGAATTGCCATGCATTTAATAGATCATGAAGACATGAATGAGGCCCACTTTTGATAACTATGCCTAACTAAGACCTTGTAATATATTGATTGATCGTTTCCTTTTTACATAGGCTTGGAAAGTTATGATCATATTTCTAGTACCCTGAACCACATTATTGATAGTAGTAGAAGCTTCTTTCATTGTAGAAAGGATGATGATCATTCAAGATGCTTTCTAGTTCCTAGTCTTATCACTTAAATGCTTTCCATGAACTTCTAACAGTTTTTCTTTGGTTCTTCTTAAATGCTAGTACATTTCTAAATCTTGTAAAACCTAACTTATTCACAAAGGAAGAATTTATCTAGCTTATGGGTTTCGAATAGGTTGATTCATTGACCTAACTAGACAATCCGTATGATGTATGATTGGTGAAATATAAAAAATAAAATAAAATAAAATTGGAGATATTGTCATTTTCCCAAGTCCAATATAAAATGGGTCTGGATCTGAATCTTAAATTGATAGCAGTTGCTATATGCAATTCATTGAGGAAATATCATTGTCTGAATATTTGATTCTCTTTTAGTTAGTCTCTCTCTCTCACTTTCTAATTTTCCTTGTTTCTTTGCAATGTTTTACAGGAGTAGATTGTTGCTAATCAGCTGGAATTTCCTGCATTTTGGATGCTTAGTATCTTTGGAGTAAATGGTTGCTAATTAGCTGGAATTTTTGTATTTTGGATGCTTTTTGGATGCTTAGTATCTTTGGAGTAAATGGTTGCTAATTAGCTGGAATTTTTGCATTTTGGATGCTTTTAGTATCTTTGTTGATTTACTTCAAAATTTGTAATGACATTTTAGAAGGTTGAAGCTTGAAGCTTGAAGCTTTAATTTGTAATGACATTTTGGAAAAGGTTAAAACTTGAAACTTTTAATATAGTGATATGGATACTTTAATATCTTTGTTGATTTATTTTCAATTTGTAATGACATTTTGGATGGCTTCATTAGTTAAATGAATGTTTAAAGTTTGGGTTTGAATCAATTTGGATAAGTTTGGGATTGAGATATCATATTTTGGATGCTTTCATTACCTTTAATAGGGTATAAGTCATCATGAAACGACATATTTCTATTTTTAAAAAAATATAAGTTATTGCAACGGCAAAGTTGTTGTGATAAATAAAGTTTCTAATTAAAATAATTCTTTCTTGCAACTAGAAAAATTGTAGCAATAAGTTATTGCCACAGAAGCGATGTAGCAATACCTTATCGCAACGCCAAAGTTGTTGCGATAAATAATATTTTTTATTAAAATAATTCTTTTTTGCAACGGGAAAGGTTGTAGCAATAAGTTATTACCACGGGAAGCATTGTTGCAATAACATATTGCAACGCCAAAGTCGTTGCGAAAAAGAATATTTTTAATTAAAATAATTCTTTTTTGCAACGGGAAAGGTTGTAGCAATAAGTTATTACCACGGAGATCATTGTTGCAATAACGTATTACAACGCTGAGGTCGTTGCAATAAAGAATATTTTTACTTAAAATAATTCTCTTTTGCAACAGAAAGAAGTATAGCCATAAGTTATTGCCACGACAAAAATTGTTGCAATACCTTATTACAACGCCAAAATCGTTGCGATAAATAATATTTTTAATTAAAATAATTCTTTCTTGCAATGGAAAATGTTGTAGCAATAAGTTATCACCATGGGAAAGAATGTTGCAATAACTTATCGCAACGCCGAAGTTGTTGCGATAAATAATATTTTTAATTAAAATAATTCTTTTTTGCAACGGGAAAGGTTGTAGTAATAAGTTATTGCCACGACAATAATTGTTGCAATACCTTATTGCAACGGCAAAGTGGTTGCGATAAATAATATTTCTAATTAAAATAATTTTTTCCTGCAACGGGAAAGGTTGTAGTAATAAGTTATTGCCACGGCAAGAATTGTTACAATACCTTATTGCAATGCCAAAGTCGTTGCAATAAATAATATTTTTAATAAAAAATATTGTTATTTTTAGGTATATTGCCACAATAATATCGTTGCAATACTTTTTCGCAACGAAACATAAATTGATTGCAACAATAAAATCGTTGTATTAAATGGAGGTGTATTGCAACGAAATTGGTATTGCAATGATATTTGTTGTTGCAATAACCTATTACCACGGAGGTTTTGCAACAGCTCGCAACGGTAGTGTTGTTGTTACAATAGGTATTTATTGCAACGACTTTGAGGTTATCGCAACGACTTTTACCATTGCGATAAGATGCTTTTTCTTGTAGTGGTTACTATAATAGCAACCCAACTTGATCGGAGATCCCAAGATCTAGATTCAAAGGGACAACCGAATTGTGTGTGAACTAGTAGAATCACTTAGAAGATAATTTGTTTACTTATTCCTATGATGAAAAAGTGATGCTTGTAGCGTGTACAACGATAAACTAAGCTTTTAATGGTTCTTATATCTTAGAAATCCAAGTGGGGTATAGCAAGGATACTCTTAATAAGAATTATCTATATGAGTGTAGAAGGGCTGCTTCTATGAGAATTATAAGGCTATATTCTTTAGAGCACTCGTAGAAACCAAGAATTGTTTAGGGCCAAAATGAACACAATCATAAGAACCAAACTTTGTTCGGGAAGGAACTGTGTGAATTCTATTATCTTGGTTCGCACAAACAGCTGAATAGTTCAAGACATCACGTTCACTAATCAGCTAGCAAATCCGATAGTCTTTCACAAGGGAAGGTTCAAAGCCACAAGCCACCTATCCTATATAGGGACTTTCCATACTTACTCTCTTTCGTGTCAGCATTTTCATTTGCATAGATATCCAACCAATTTCCATTCATGTAGGGGATTGTTAGAGATATTGGCCATTTATTAATGTGGGTCCCATGTGTAATTTGAGATGGGTCCATATTGGAATTAGTTAATCGCTATGTAGAGATTTAATTCGAATATTTAATTAGCCAAAATCATTAAAGGTTATATGAGAAATTGTTCTCTAAAGTCAGCCTTGAATAGTTGGTTGAAGAATGGTAATGAGACTGATCCCACATTGGAAAATTATGAATTCCTTAGTGAATTCATATACACATACTTCGGGCTTATGGTTTGGGCCCAAAAGGCACCCAAGTTTTGTGAGGGGGGAGGACCTAACCAACTTTGGGTTTGGACCCAAAAACACAAGCGCGTGCCCGCTCGATCAGGGTCAGGGTGGGGTGGGGTCTAGAAGACAGACCTATGTGTGTTATTTTTTAAGCAAAATTTAATTTTGCTAATTCAATTAATTACCATACAGTTGTGTTTGTCTGTTAACTAGAACAGTCATGTTCATAAGACACGTCTGATCAACGTGCCTTATGTCTGTTTTGGAGAGTCAACATTGAGTTTATATATACTTTATTTCATACACAATTAAAAAGTTAATTAACAGATTAGTTTAGAGTCATCATTGGAGAGAGAGTAAGGACACAATGGGTTCGCCAACGCATTGATTGCAGTGCTTCTTCTGTGCGTGCAGATCATTGTATCCTGGGAGGCAGACGTTTGAGAGACTCAAAGCACCAAGTGAGGGGCGAAAATCTATCTTAAGGACATAGCCTCAAACTCTAGCCTTGATCAATCCATTTCTGTTTTAATCATCTTCTGTATTCTGTAAGTTTATGAATTTCCAGAATTTATTTCATGTTATTTGTGTTTTATATGCTTACTATTTTAACAAAATTATAAAAGTAATACATTATTTTCCAACAATTTCTTCTTCTTCTTCTAGTTAAGACTTTAACAAATTTAAGTTTTGATTAACTAGTTAATTTAATAATATTAGCTAGATTTTTAATGATTTTACGTAGGGTTTGAACTACAACAATGCAGATTTTTGGGACAAATTCATACCTTGTTTCCTCGCATTGCTTTCGCCTTCTTCCCACGAAGAACCCTATTTCTGGAGTGAGATTGTTTCCTCCCCTTGATAGATTTAGTCCTCCACTTCATGTCATTGCTGGAATCTCAGGGAAACTTAGATTTTTGAGCACGAGACCCTCTCCCTTTCCAATTTTGTGACGTTTTGGGAAGTTTCAATTATTTTGATGGTGAATTCAAATCCACCAATAGAAGGGCAACTTTGATATTCATCTCACAATCGGCCCATGTGGGTCATCCCATGTAGTAGTAGTACTACATTAATTTTATTTCTTGTCCTCTTAATTGAAGAAAGAAAAAAAAAAAAAAAAAGAATCAAATTTTTCTTTAAGGTAAATTATAGAAAACACCCTTGAACTTAAGATCTAATTTTCACTTAGGTAAAACGAGTTTATGGATCAAAGTGAAATCCACAACGTTGTTTATGGCATATGTGAAATAACGATCTTGTCCTGTTAAAGTGAAATTGACTACGCCATTAATGATGTTTGAAAAAAGATGATCTTAAGTTTAAGGGCAAAATCGTCTTTTCACATATGCCATTAACAATGTCGTTGATTTCACTTTAATCCACAAATTGATTCTAAGAGCAAAATGGCGTTGTAGATTTCACTTTGATCCACTAAGGGAAACCTACGGGTTTAAAAGCTTGTTGCACACGCTAAATCCAATCACATTGATTGCGAAAGTGGAACTATTACTTTTCGTTTTTCGTTTTGCTTTGTCATACTTTCTTTTCCTTTGCTCGGGGACTAGCAAAGTGTAAGTTGGAGGGTATTTGATAATAACAAAATATTCATTTAAATTACTCCCTAACTATATTTTCTAGTTAATAAATTATACTTAATTGAATACATTTAAAGCTTTTTGATTAATTGTAGGAGGTTGATAATTTTACACCAAAAGATGATAATTGGATCTACTTAAGCCAATTAATGCAACTTGGAGTAGGTTTCTCACTTGCCTAGAATTACATGGAGACTAAATAAGAGTTGGGTCAACAGTTTTGAAGATATTAGTAGTTGGAATCCAAATTTAAGTAAGGAAATTCACAACCTAAAAATGAGCCACCAAATCTAAACTAGATTGATTGAATAGGTTTTGGTAATTTGGCCATAAATTGACTCCCATATCCGATTTAGATAAAATTGGTGGCTCAAGAAAGAAGACTTGAAGGCCTTCAATTTTGTATTTCATGAAATTTTCTTAATTGCAACGCAAGTGCAAAAATCTTGTTCAATCCGAATCTGGCAAAAATCTTGTTCAACGTAATTGCAACAATTTTCCTAATGAGCTAGAAGTTGACATAATTACAAAAATTCGAATTTAACTAATTTGTTTCACTTGTTCTTGTGAAAACCCTATAAATACATGGAAGTCATTATGGAGAGGGGAGTTTGGAATTCTTTGGAGACTTTCTTTGAGCAACCTTAATAGAGAAAGTTTCATCCTTGGAGTTGCATCCATGGGTTCTTGCACTATTTCTATGGCCAACTAATCTTTGTCTTAGGGTGTAAATGAAATCCTAATCAAGTAATTTATATCTTTATTGTATTTTGTTTTGGAATTGAGTTATATATTTGTGTATGAGGATTGCATAACTTAGAGGATTGTACTCTTGATACAATTAGTTTTATTGTTTATATTTTCAAATTGTGTTTAATTTTTGTGATTTTAAATGCAATGGTTTTCTCTGTACATAAATTTGGAAATTAAGATGATTCATATCTAGAGAAGACAAGTCATGCCACAAATTAGTTTAGAATAGTGTAAGTGAGACAATTCGTGCTAATCAAAGATGGGTCATGCTTGATTTATAAATACTCCCTCTGTTCCTAATTGATTGTCCCCTATAAAAAAATGCCCTTTTTTTAGGATACCCTATTAAATGCTTTTACATCAATAAATATGTTTTGACATGCCAATTTTACCCTCGAGTGTACAAAACATTGGAAAAAGGACAATACCTTTTAAGGGTATTTTAGGAAATGTAATAAAAAAATAATTGGATTTTAAATGTGACAATAATTTTGAAACATCCCAAAAAGGAAAGGAAACCAATAATTTAGGAACAGAGGGAATATATGATTTTTTTTTTTATAATGACTTCATTAATTGGGCTTGTAGCCATCATGAGTTTTTTCATACCAAATAATTAATCTCTAAACCTTAATGCAATAAGATCATTTTTTATAAGATTAGTGGTGATTTTCGAAACCCTAAGTACCTTTCTCTTTAGATATTTATAAATTTATTTTGCCTACATTGAAATTATTTAATAGATTTCCAAACAAACAGATCTTTTTAAATTATTTTAGAAATCAATTTTCAAAGTTAAGTACGACACTCGTACTATCGCTATACTCAAATTTTACATCCTATGAGTTACTGATTTTGACATGATTAAAATGCAAGTAACTCTTGCTAGCCCAAAATCAATGGAGAAGATGGAGATGCAATCATGGAGTAAGATAAAATTCATGCTCTTGTGAATCTTGTGCGAAAGATTCAATAAGCATTCTATACCTCCAATGAAGTCTCGAGTCCCACCATGGGTTGTAGTTTGGATTTTTGGCAAAGCAAATTTCTCTTCTCCATCTTTAGTAATTGAGATTGTGATGTACCAGGAATGGGTAGACTCCCACCCTGAAAGCCCATCATCTCTTGGCTCACAATCAAACCCATAATTTGGGTCTTCCATAGCAAGAAGTTGTTTCGAGGAAGCTTAATGGAAACAAATTAAAGTTCCCAATGTTCAAGGCTGATGGATATGGGTACATAGTGGAGTTGGAGGTAGATAAACCAGCGATGAAGGGATGAAGAAGGGAAGACTAATTTAATTATTATTATTATTTTGTTCAAGAGTTGGTTGCCTTTGATACCATAAACAATTCTAGCAAATATATCACATGTTTAAAGAAAAAGACTTCCAGCTCACCTACTCTGGAAGATCTATTATGTATTGACATATCAAATATTTATATTTTATACAAAGAAATATAAGTAAATATCTTCTTCTACAAGGAAATACTAGAAATGTCGGATCCTTCTCATTTAGGAAAGAAACCTAAATAGGAAATAATTTAGCAATATTTCTATCTTGTCCATTGATTTTGGGCTGAGAAGCTAGAGATGCCCTTAATAATATTCAAGGCAATAAAATGAATGGTGCATTGAAAGATGGGAAAGAAACCCAAGCTTGATTCGTAGCATCCAAACATAGCCTTTTCGTAGTTAATTTTTGCATTTTATTATTGTTTGGTATCGCCATTATGTTCTCATGGTTTGAATTTGAAAATAAAAGAGGGTCTCCTAGCTAGGATGGCAGTTATTTGTTTGGTTAGTGGTTTTGTAATCAGATTCGAACCAACCAAAATCAATTCGGCTTTATAAGGTTTAACTGAAGAGTGTTGACTTCATAGCATTAGGCTTAGGTAGGCCTCAGCAACGGGTCAGGCTTGGGCCTTTTTTGTTGGGCTGGATTGGGCCTTGAGCCAGGCTTTTTGGGTTTACACTATTAATCGAGCCAGGCTGGGCCGGCCCATGAAGGAAATTGTGAAGGGGAACGGCTATTGCAACCCCCCATTTTTATCAACCCATCCCTCATCTTTTAAGTTTTTAAGGTTTTATGCAAAATATAAAAGGTTTTTATGAAAACCGGCCATGACATCCACTAGAAAACATAATTTTGAATAACTTTGTAGAATAAAGTTTTTCCTAAATCTATCGTTTAAATATACTTTTTAGCCATTTATAGCCTTTATTTCATTTTTTGCCAAAAAGTCTACCTAAATGATAGATTTTGAAAAAACTTTCTTTTGCAAAATTGTTCAAAATGATGTTTTCTAGTGGACTAAGTGACTGGTTTTTGTAAAACCTTTTATATTTTTCATGAAATTTTAAAAACCAAAAGAAAAGGGGTGGGGTGATAAAATGGGGGGTTGCAATAGCCGTTCCCATTGTGAAGCCTAGGCCTATCCCACAAGCTCAGGCTTTTTTCGGGCCTCAGGCCTAAGCAATATTAACCTATTTTTAGTGCTATAACAAAAGAAAAAAAAAAGTGAAAAATTACCTTTCAGTGACCACTTCCCATCGTAATACCAAACCAGAGGACATTAGTAGTAAGTTTATATTAAGTTGACTGTTTAGTTGTTGTAAGGTAACAGAAAATAGCCCTTTTATTAGTACTAATCTGGTAAGTGATCACCAAAAGATAATTCCCCCAAAAAGTAGAAAATATTCATAAATACATATTATGCAACAGTGTTGGGCTTTGAGCCTGGCTTGAGCTTCAATAAAGGCCTAGCCTAGCCCAAGGGTACTCGGGCTGGGCTTTAGGCTCGGGCCTTTTTGAGCTCGGGACGGGTTTTTTCTTTCGAAGCTAGCCATGGGCCTTGGGTTTTGAAGAAGCCTAGGCCTAGGATACCCTAAAGTAGAATTCATAGTTTTAAAAATAGGATACATGCGTTGTAATAGTATTGGTAAAGGTGTAATGGGAATCAAGTATCAAAGTGATAAGTACTGAGAATTGGTGATTGTTGTTACTATTATGGAGTATAATTGATTGTTGTGGAGTGTTGCAGGGTTGAAGTGATTTATGATTAGGAGAGAGGAGTTTTTTGGTGTGATCATAAATGACATGGTAGATCCATTAGAAGGAGGCCTCATTCCCCACCCCCTACCCTTTTTTTTTTAATTTTTTTATTTGTTCCTTTCTTCTCATTTTTCACTAGACAACCAAATAATAGAAAGTTTTAGTTTTTCATCTCCTTTTCTTTTCCTTCTCATTTTTTTTTCCTTTTCTTTTTCTTTTTCTTTTTCTTTCCTTACACTTTAATTCTACAAACCAAATAAAGGGTTAATAAATTTTATTCAACATAGCAAGCTTTTTAAGAACTAGATATGGGCATACGTGCGTTGCATGTAAATAATATTTAAAGAAGAATATCTTATATTAAATATGAATTAAAATATAAATTATTTTATTAAAATTGGTGGAATTTTATAGGGTCATATTTATTTCTCTATTTTTTAAAAAAATTTATAAGATATTTTAATCCATCATAAATTAATTAGGATGTTTATTTTATTTTATCTTATTTTTTATTTTATATTATGATTGGTGGAATTTTATGGGACAATATCCATTTATGTCATCTTATAATTTTATAACGCATTTTAGTGAATCAAAAGTTCTAGGTCTATTGATACTTTTAAACCAATGATCATTCAAAAATGCCTAAGTTCCAATGTATTAAACATACAATGAGCTATACTTTGAGTTTTATAACATGGAAATCTAATTATTTGTTACTTTTTAGGGTCAGGCTATTGCCACCACATAAAATACTCTAAGCCCCCCGTTTAATTTACATTTTTAAGGTTTTATGAAAAATTTTAAAAAAATTTATGAAAAGTAATCACATAGTCTACTAAAAAACATCATTCCGGACAACTTTGTAGAAGAGAGTTTTTCCAAACTCTGCCATTTAAGTAGACTTTTTGGCAATTTTTCATGGAAAATGAAATAGAGATTATAAATAGCCAAAAAGTTTGCTTAAATGATAGATTTTGGAAAAAATTTCTTTTACAAAGTTGTTCAGAATGATGTTTTCTAGTGAACAATGCTATTAGTTTTCGTAAAAATCTTTTATATTTTTCATAAAACCTCAAAAAGTGTAAACTAATAGGAGGCTTTGAGTACTTTATGTGGTGGCAATAGTCTCACTCTACTTTTTATTGAAAACATAAATCTTGCTTAAGAGACATGTACATATATAATATTCTTAATATATTTCCCATTTTGGTAATTAGAATGAACGCTCAACATAATAGGTTAAACTTTTTTCCATGGCTCAGAATCATGGTAGGAAAAAGTTGGTTAGGAGACATGCAAAGTAGTGGAA
This sequence comes from Liquidambar formosana, assembly GCA_039720395.1. NCBI lineage: Eukaryota > Viridiplantae > Streptophyta > Magnoliopsida > Saxifragales > Altingiaceae > Liquidambar > Liquidambar formosana. Next base: position 11,535,418 of record CM077831.1, on the reverse strand, counting down.
GCTGTGTAGAATATATAAAGTTGCTGTCATTATTTTTCTTTCTTCTTTTTTGTTGGAAAATAAAATTCTTAATTGTTTAATATGGGGGACAATTTAATAAGCATTTAAAATTAAAATAAAGGTGTAATGGTCAATCAAAAGTTATTCTGAGATACAGACTTCTATAAGTAGTATAGATAAGTAAAGCATTTTATAAAGTTTTTTTAAAAGAAAAAAAATATTCATTTTTGCTCATAATAAATTCAAAAATATAAATAAATAAATAAATAAAACAAAGAAATGAATCTTCATTCTAATATAATCTTCTCAAATTTGACCTTATATTAATGTTAGAAGATATAGTAAATATTATCTACTATTTATAATATAACAAATTAAAAACGATACTAGTGGTGAGGATAGTGGGGGTAAAGGGTAGGAATATGAGAGGTTAAGGGTTGGAGTCCTTCCTATTGTACAAACCAAAAAAATAAAAAAAAAGAAAAAGAAAAGAATAATGACCTTTACGGCATAGTGATTCCCTTACACACTTGTATTGGTGCATAAATGCGTATCAATATTTAAAACGCAATTTGATAGTTCTAATGGATCCATTTTGTTTGTGCGATACAGGGGGCTTGGCTACATTACAAGAGCTTTGTTAGAACGCTAGTTAACCCCAAAATTTTAAGATGATAAGTGGAGAATCCAAACAAGTATATGAAGTAATTGTTAGATGTTTTCCTTTAGAAAACTTAGTGGCCCACATGCCACTATCCCACTTCCAGTAACCCATTTGATTTCAAATTCTATTTAGTGGGTAGTTATTGAGAAGTTACAACTCTTCATCCCATAACTGTTTTTTAGTGGATAACTTCCCATCATCTGATAACTTCCTTGATGGGAGGAAATTATAATATATTTAACGTTGGGAACAAAAGGGTCCCTAGTCTACTAGAAAATACAGCCTATGATTTCCATCAAATCTCATGCATAGAGAGAGATTTGGATAGACTAGAAGACTTCTTTTTGGTTGGTGACTAGAGGATTGTACGTACGGTTCGTGGTTCTCAATTTCTGCATCAAAATATCTGCAACTTTACTTGGACAACAATGGCCGGAGGTAATTCTAAACTTCTGCTTAATTTAATATGATATTAATAATTAATTTCCAACAGTAATGTCAAAGTTTATGATTAACCAATGTGGGATTAATGGCATTTCCCTAGTTTCATCGCAAAAATTATTCTCATACCCCCATTTCCCCCTTTATTTTATTTCTCATACACTATTAATCAAAGCATGGCACACGTTACGTACATCATATATATAACTTAGACTCTAAGATCGCCCTTCTTCTTGTCATTAATTTCTCCTAACCTTCCCTCAAACTTGATGTATTTGTACCACTTAGCACAAGCAATGTAGACCATGAAATCAACCGTTGTCAAAGCTGCCAATAGGAAGTAAAACCTGTCTAAATGACCCTTGTTAAGGTTTCCAGGGATCCATCCAGGCATTTTTTCGTCCTTGGAAAATTTCATCACAATTATCACTAGCAAGCTGCTCACATAGTTCCCAAGAGATATGGATGTCATACAAAGTGCGCTACCAAAGCTCTTTAATCCATCTGGTGCCTGCCCGTTAAAGAACTCCAATTGACCAACATACATGAAAACCTCAGAGGCTCCGATGAGTACATATTGAGGGATTTGCCAAAAGATGCTCAAAGAACTCGAGCAGTTGGCGCAATCTTTTCTTGCGTACTTCAACCTGAAACACTCCACGAGCCCTGCTGAAACCATTGCCATGATTGCTATAACAAGACCAATACCCATCCTCTGAAGCTCAGTGAGGCCTTTGGAGTTTTCCTTTCTAAGCCTAGCAACGAGGGGGTCAAGAATTCGCCTGTAAATGAAAATGAAAGCTGCTACGCTGAGGATATCAAAACTAGACATGCTTGCTGGAGGAACGTGGAAGCTTGAAATGGTAGTTTTCATGGCAGCACCTTGTTCCACAAACAGAGAGGCCATTTGAGTGAAAACCACCGAGTAAAGTATCGTGCATAGCCAAACCGGGAGGATTCTCAGTATGCATTTCACTTCTTCGACTTGTGTCACTGTGCAGAGATGCCATGGACTATGAAGATCCTTGTCCTTCTGGGTGCACTCCTTTGATGTGATAACGGCCGCTCTATCCAAAAATCTGTCATGAGGAATATCAAAAATTTGGTCAGCTGTCCTTTTTTATTCTTAAGGAAATTTTTTTAGTAACTAATGGCTAAGAACTGTTATATGATTACATAAAAAATTCAGTAAGGTTTTTGGTACTATAAATCTATAGGCCAAACCAAAATTTTGAATATGTAATGATATATGCCAAACTAAATTTTTGAAAAGTAGACCAAATTATACACTAATTTCTAGAGTTTCTGATTAGATTGACCACATGCATTACACTTAAAATCAGTTCAGTATTCCATGGAAAGCACATGTATACCCTTTTAATTGTAAAAGGCATGTTGTTTTTATAATCACATGAAAGTATTGTTAAGTTCTAGCTTTTATTTATGAATCTATGTATAGGTGAATATCTGAACTTACTTGAATCCATGGGTGTGGAGTATTTTTCTACCCCCATATTTGGAATACTGATCATCTCCATTTGCTTCATACAATTCTTCTCCACTTGGCGGCATCTCAGCCTTCCATTTTCTGGCTGCAGCAACCACCACCTGGCAAAACCTGGAGAGAGGGTTGCCACTGGGTTTGAAGTGCCTATACCTGGGTGTCCCAATTAGAAACAACACCAATGCTACAAAGGCAGAGGCAGCAGATGCCCAAAAACCAAGTGCCCACATCCCTTTATCCTCAAAATAGCTCAAAAAAGTGTTTGAGAAAAGGGAGCCAAGGTTCAAAGCCAAGTAGAAGTAGCTGAAGAAGGCCACCTTAAGGTGCCCTTCCTTGGGGTCATCTTCATCAAACTGATCTGCCCCAAATGTAGCAATGTTAGGTTGGTACCCCCCATTTCCCAGGGCAACCAGGTAAATGGAGAGGTTGAACAACCCAACATGGAGGGCCGAGTGTGATCCGCATGGAGTTTCCTTGTCGCCACAGCCACTAGGCTTGAGTAAGAAAATGTAAGATGATAGTGATAGTGATACCAGACCCTGTCATCAAACACACTTCAGGTAAGTACAGGAACGGTTTGAAATATGCACTATTATATGGTTAACAATTACGGTTCATATATACTAGCTTGAAAAATCAAAAGGAGATTAATTGATGGATCGGATAGTTTAGATTAATTCCCCAAAAAGATCAACCCGGCCCCACAAAGGCTACGGCTCATTTAGTAATTGTTGACTAAGGTAATGCAATTAAAACAATTATTTGACTTAGGACTCAATTTCACTATCGAACCTAGTTAGTAAATACTCGTACTATATCCGTATAATATATGTACATATGTATTTTTTTTAAAAACTTCCGTTTTCTATATAAAGTTCAAACATAATTAAAAATACTCATTTTTTATATAACAAACGTATAGTTCACGTATTTGACGTATTCCGTATTATACTTATATTAAAATACTCTTAATTGTATTGTTGACAATTCGACTCTTACTTTACTCATCGACAATATTATTACCAATATTTAAAATATCTTAGTTTTTATTTTAATTTTATTAAATCAAGATCTAATTTATAATTTTTATAGTATAATTTTTTATCTCTTTATATAATTTTTTTTTTTTTTTGGGTTTGTTAAAGATTAGATAATTGTATTTATTCTTTTACTGTATTGACTACGTTTCTTATGATTTTAGGACAAAAACTATAAAATAATTTAGGAAATGAAAATGTGAAAATATATATAGATCAAGACTTACATACTTATTAATTTTTAGTTATCTTCTTAGTCGAATTTCTATTTCTTTTTAAACAAATGTACAAAAATAAAAAAAAATTAAGTAATAAAATTGATTATTATTTTATATGTGATTGATTTTTTAACAATAATTTATGAATATTTAAATAAAATAATATAAAAATAGTGATTAATAGTGATATATTAAATAAAATAACATAATATACTCACGTATTTTGTTCCAAATTTTTAATTAAAATTTTTATTGTACTCATATTAACTCATATCCGTATTATTTCTGTTTTTGTTTTTTATGCCGAATTTCTTATCGTATTTTTGTTAAGAAAAATTAAATAATACTCTATATGTATGCCGCCCCATATTCTACCCTACTTTATTTTACTAGATGCTATGGAATTGAATGGTAAAAAATAAGGTAAGGAAAATGTCATAACGTATTAATAATTTGAAAAATTACACCGCCACGCCAGTCCAAAAACATTTTAATCAGCATAATTCAGTTTGAAATAATATCAAAATTTTGTAGCTTTCAATGACAAAGATGGCCACAGAGAGAGAGAGAGAGAGAGAGAGAGAGAGAGAGTTGTCAATGATGGTGACTTACAATGACAAAGATGGCCTGAAAGATGGCACACGTTTTGTACCTTCCCCAGTAGGAATCGCTAAGGAAGGCACCAAGCAGAGAGAAAATGTAGACTGTGCCGGTCCATTTGCTGACGTTGTTGGCTGCATCCGCATTGTCTTGTCCCAACACCCTTGTCAAAAACAACACCAAGTTCACCCCCACTCCAAAGAATGCCAGTGTAGCCAGCCCTTGATTCACTGATTGTTTTTTTTTTTCATTCAATTCAACAAATCATAAAACAAAATGAGATCTACAACTACTCCATAAGGAAGATACAAACATTGAATCAAACCATCTTCTTTCTTTCTTTCTTTCTTTCTTTTTTTTTTTTAGACGAGATTAGAATTAAATCAATTAATTAGTTATCAAAAAAAGAAAAGCTACTATGTCTAAACCTCCTGAAGATTTGAGGGCTTCGTGAGGTGTTTGCGACTATCACTTTTAGGGGCACAGAATTAAAAGACTATAGTTTCAGATCCCGATTAGATCTTGGTATTGATTTAAAGCGGCCAAAACACGAAAATATTCTATTAGATCTTATTGGTATTGATTTATTGAGTCCAAAATGAAAAATATTATATGATTATAATGGCTGGACCATCTTTCCAAACGGCTTAAATCTGGCACTTAAACCTTCTGGCTATAGACCAATATAGAAGAAAGAATATACAGTTTGATTCTAAAATCAAAGGAGAGAATAAAATTACCCCAGCACTAAAGAATTTTATCCTAACTCAAAACACTAAAGAAATCAATTAGCTACAGTTTTTTGCAGTTTTTTTCATACTTCTCAAAAATAAGACAAGAAAAATTTTGAACTAACAACAATTTTTTTTTCTTCTTCTGATAAACAATGAAAAAAAAAATATATATACAGGGACAAAGCCAGGAAACTACCTCAGCTGAGGCAACTTATTGCAACTTATTATGTTTCAGTGACCACTTTTTAACTTAATATCATATAAAGGATATTTTTTGTCAACTTATTACAAATTGATTGTATATGCATTTCAAAATGATTACTAATTTCTGCTATTTGGTATTAAGTTGAGAAATGATCATTAAAAGAGCCAAATATTAAGATTTTATTTTATTTTATTTTATTTTTAATTTTCAAGTGGGGCAAATGCCCCACCTGCTACCACTTTGGCTTCACCTTTGTATATATAACTTTTATCTATATATATATATATATCTCCAGAAAAAAGAATTTATTATAGTAAGAGAAGGACCTATCAAGAAACTAAAGAAAACCCCATGTATAACAAAAGTCCCTCTAGGCCAATCTAAAAACCTGAAGGAGTGAGCAAAAATAAAAATAAAAATAAGAAAGACCAAATCTGTGATTTGTATTAATTGAAATACTTAATTACTTTGTAAAGGCTCTGTTGAAAGTTCAGTGTGGGTTAACTTTATGATGAGTCTCTTTTGAACTATATTGTACATGTGGATTCCCTCGTTATATGTTTGTGGGTTTTTAAAAAAAAAAAGACACAAGACATTTACTAACTCTGTAGGATACCATACACTTAAATAATATTTATCTTTTAGAAGTGACAAACATTGAGCATAATTGGAGAACTTAGACATCTTTTCTTTCTTGGTAGTCCCCCTTTTTTTCTTTTTATATTTAATTTGTGGGGCTACTAAGTGGACCCCTCGCGTCATCCGTCTTCTTATGATCAAGCTCTTTGATACTAATCGAATTAACTAGATATATTGTGTTGCACGTGAATTTTTGCGTAATAATTAAATTATTATATTTATAAGAAAAATTATATACTCTGTACATATTAGTATTTAAAAAAAAATTATAATTCTAGTTCAAAGTTATAGAAGCCTCACTTTAGATTATTTTAATAAATAAATATTTGAAGAAGGTAATTTACCCATTTTCTAATATCTTTTAAATCAAATCCAAAAAAAAAAAAAAAAAAAAAGTTTAAGCCGTATGATCTGGTAATTGGCATTCATAATGATGTGTGTATAAATCAAACTGAAGGGGACAAAGTTTTTACAATATAAAATAAGAGTATTATTGTTAATAGAACATTTTTTTTTTAGTTAAGAGACTTTTATAAGTAGTATAGATTTTTAAATAAGCAATTTAAGACACATGCCATCTTATCAAATTTATAATGTCAAGGCCATCCAATTGGTAAAAATTTAGCCAAAAATATGTTTAAACGAGCCCACATTTGGCAATCAAAGCAGATGAAGAACTCCAATTAAATACAGTGGAATGAGGTATATAGGACATCAATTTTTTTTTTTTTTTTTGGACTTATTGATTGAGGTGCATGTCCCAACAACCATTGGTATTTGATACGTCCACCCTTTGAGGTTCATGTAATTGGGTGGCCTAGGTAAGTATTGAGAGTTATTTTTCATAGTACGTTCTAGTTAGGTATAGAAAGTTACCAAGTATGAGGATTCCGGCAAACCAAGTTCCACTTCTTCCACGGACTGCCGGACGACCATGTCGATCAACAGTTCCATCCAGGGTGCATTCCTCTTCTACCCATTTGATCTCTTCCTGGACGTTACCCTGAAATTTGACAACATGCAGGATGTATATATTAGGCACCGAATATATAATATAGTTCATCTCTTTAATAACACAGATTTTAAATTAATCCAGCAACCATAAATGGCCATCGATCAGAAGAAAAAAGAGAAGGCCTCGAATGTGTCCTTATAGCAGAATAAACAATTGAACCAATGAAGTTTGGTAAAGATGAACATTTTTTTATATTCATTAACCTCACGGGAAGTAGCCCAAAAAAATAAAAAATAACATTAACCTGGCCTTATGGGACTAGTTGCCCTAATATGGTTTCAAATAGGATACCCAAATTGAGCTAGGTCGATTGATACGTTTAGCTGCTATATATATAGCTTCGATCAGGTCAACACATGTTTATACAAGTTATAGGGGAGGGATCTATTTACACCTTCACACTTACACTTCTCAATATTTTTCTATGGGAATAATATTTCGTCAATCCAACCATTAGATTAGATTCTCTATTCATGCGCGTTATGTATGCCAAATTTCAAGTAAATCAGATATTAGGGGTTATGTCATTCATAAAGTGCCTCAAATTATACTTTTATTTATAAAAAAAAATGTAAGTTTACAGATCAAATGCTTTCCGATATTCAATTTACTTGAAATTTAGTATGCATGATGTGAATGAATAGAGTGCCTAATCTAATGGTTGGATTGGCGAAATATTATTCCCACAAAAAAATATTGAGGGATATAAATATTAAATTTTTTACATTAGGTGTAAACAAACCCCTTTCCATATATATATATATATATATATATATTGATATTAAATTTTTTACATTAGGTGTAAACAAACCCCTCTCCCTCTCTCTCTCTATATATATATATATATATATAGGATGATGATCAGGTAAGCACATGTTGATATAACTTATATCAACACCCACATTAGGAGTTGTACCTTGTGTATTAGGTGGGATATGAGATATCTTAGACCAATGTAAAGTGTATAACGCCCGATCAAGGTGTTGATATAAGTTATATTAACACGTGTTGATGGGAATATAACCGTGTGTGTGTATATATATATATGTGTGTGTGTGTGTGCAGTGTGTGTGTGTTTTTTTTAATTTTCATGAATGACCTTGCATTAGAACATGCATGTTTGAGTTTATGGTACGGCCAAAAACTGTCCAACTTATACTCGACCCAGGTGTTGATATAAGTTATATCAACACGTGTTGATGGGAATATAACCGTGTGTGTGTATATATATATGTGTGTGTGTGTGTGTGTTTTTTAATTTTCATGAATGACCTTGCATTAGAACATGCATGTTTGAGTTTATGGTACGGCCAAAAACTGTCCAACTTATACTCGACCCATCTGCCAAATTATTAAATTCTGAAATAATAAAATATTAGTAAAAATTGTGAGGAGAAAAACATATCAATCACACTAGTAATTTGATAGGATCCGGGTCGATCTAGACATAGAAGTCAAACAAAAACCACTTAATGCTCCATCAAGCATAAATAATGGAAATCACACAGGAGGGTCAGTGAATTTTCCTTTTTTTAATAACGGGGAAACCATCCGATAATAGGATCCTTTAGACCATTCCATGAATTTTTGGGGAGATTAGCCTTGCAATTTACTACCGTGACTTCCCATTTAAATCTTGAATTGTCTTAGTGAAGAATTAAATCTGTAACCGTACGCATAACTACACATTCCAAAATTTGTTTTTATCAACTGGGTTATCCAAGGGTGGATAAAGTTGCTTTTTCCAATCTGGGTATTTTATAAAAGATGCAGCAGAGATGTCTCAATTCCCCAACCAACTCCTCATGAGGAAAATGAGAGATATAACCGTATGCACGACAACGATGGTGGTGATAGGAGGCAAAAGCTAGATCAACATTATTAGAGCAGTTAAAATCAAGTACTGCCAAATAACTAATTAATAAACTTTGATTTTTGAAATATCGAGATCAGGTGAGACAAAGACACCACTAAGCTCCACAATTTTAAAAGTCCGGTAGTTTTTGGACACATCATCGTCACGTCAATGTACCAATTACCAAAGTTGCTTCCCTCATTGAACATATTGAAGCAATCCACCCCATATATGTCAAACCATTTACATTTAACAACTTAAAGAGTTTAGGTTGGAAAGCATGCGTGGCAATCACTAGGAGATAGAGCTTTTCCGAAAGAATAAAACCATGGTCTTATTCAATCATAAGGAAAGTCTCAGAAAAACTTGGAGACTCGCGAGAGCTCACGTAAAGTGATCATCCGATGATGTGGACGATTGTTGGAGTCGGCGAAAATTCAGAATAAAATCGATGCCATGATATATATATATTTTTTTGGTGAAAACGATGCCATGATATAATAATACATAAGGAACCATAATATGATCAGCTATGAAGCTGAGCCGAGAGACCCCCCTTCTGCCATGCATAACCATAATAACATCAAAAACAAATTAAATAAGCCCGTGATCCTTGGAATAAGATCATCGATCTTATGTACTCATGATTGCAAATTAAATTAAATATTAAGACATGCAGGGAAAGAAATTGAAAGAAGAGGGATTCACTTAATTACCTCTTTAAAAACATTAAAACAAGCCATTGGTGCTCTCGCACTAGAAGTATGTGCCACAATGCAAAGCAGATGAGTTGGTGCTATAGGGAGAAAGGAAATGAGAGAGAGAGAGAGAGAGAGAGAGAGAGAACTATTTAGGGGTAGAAGGAAAGTGTGTGAGAGAGCGGGTATATATAGAAGATAAGAAGATTCAATGGACGGCTGATATTACGTGGGGAAAGTAAAGTAAAAATGACTTACGTCTGAGACGAGAAAGAAGGGAAAAATATGAAAGAGAAATGTGTCGGAAGCAACAGGTTGGAGAAGGAAGCCAGAGAAGCGTAATATTGTTGGATACACAGATTAATGACTTAATCATGTCTCCTTCGCATAAAGGGGGCTGGCTGTGATTGGGCTGTGTTGATATTGACATGTTTGAAACATGCTCTTTACATCGCCTTCTTTTTCTTTTCTTTTTATATATATTTTCGGTACATTTATTTTTTTATATTTTTGTCAGAAGCTTTTATATATATTCTCACAAAGGGTACACAATTTTTTTTTTTTTTTTTTTTTGGGGGTCAAATTTGGCTGCGGCTCCCGTAAAATCACTCCGGCCAAGAGCAGCCTTTCATGGCCAAAATACAGGGTAATGGAGTGGCAGCGACGCAATCCTTAAAAGTTGTTACTGTCGAAGGCTTATAGAGGAACCATAAATGAAAACACACGTATAGAACATGAATTTATCACATATATATGTCAACTCCAACGTTGTCAGTCTGTGGTTTACTTTGTTTCTCTTTATTTTTTATTTTTCCACCTCTATATGTTGGAAGTGCTGACGATGGTGATTACGATATGATTCTCCGTTGTAGTGGATTTGTTTGAGCTGCGAGCGCGATTAATTATAAGTCATAACCACGATCGAGAGTGAAGATTTGATATCATTTTCTGCTTTTACAGTTTTATTATTTATTCAATCGTTTCATGAATTTATTATGGATAATTTCTTCTTGCATGTGATCTTTACCGAGGCAGTGACCCTCTTTAATTAATTAATTACTACTAGACAAATTTTTTTTTATTATAAAAAAGTATTATAGACTTGGTCTACATGATCATCCAAATGGTAGATCACAGTGACCCATTTAATTTCGTTTCATTGTTCATTACTTATAAGCCATATACATCTTCTTTGATGTTGAAGCCTGCAAAATATCATTATGAAAAATGGTATGTGATTAATTAATAGCATAAATTAAGGCACCAGCTCATACATTTGTAATATTTGACAGGATCAACGAGGTTTGGTACAAAGCATATGGATTTTTTTTCCTTGACATTGCACGTGGATGCTTATCTTTTACATTTTTTTTTCGTTAATTCACTAGGGTTGGGCTTAACTCGTTTTCCGCCTGCATGGATAGCTCAATTAGTAAGTATTAGAGTTGTAATCTCGATATCTTGGTTTTGAGTCTTGATCATAATTGATATATGTGGCTTGCGAGAGGTTATGGGTATCCGAGTTTGCTTCAATCCCATGAACGATTAATGAGATGGGGTTGGAGATTCCACGTCATAAAAAAATAGTCCAAAGTATCAATTAATTTAGCAAGTGTCATTGTATATTTACTTTTTGTATTCGTTCTGCATAAATTATTTATTTGCAAAGCATGCTTGTAAACTTGGTATTCGAAATTTCTCCTGTGTTAGAAGTAGCGGTGCAATTCGGAGCTAAATCAGTTCTCAAAATCACAAAACCAAGGTTTTTAAACTCCCATTGAGCTCACGAAAAATGTCTTGGGGTAAATGATAAAGAGTAGGAATTATCAAATTAAAGTTTGGTCGCATTTTCAGAAAAAGGGGCCAAAGATCGGGCCCATACGCACAAGACTTTGAAAATGGTCCAAAAGTTGCATTTTCAAAGAGAAAGGCTATTGCAACCCCTATTTTTATCACCCATCCCTTATTCTTTAGGTTTTTAAAATTTTATGCAAAATATAAAAGGTTTTTAAGAAAATCGGTTGTGATGTTTACTAGAAAATATTATTTTAAATAATTTTGTAAAAGAAAAGTTTTTCTAAATTTGTCATTTAAATAAAATTTTAACCATTTATAGTTTTTACTTCATTTTTTATCAAAAAAATCTATTTAAATGATAGATAAATAGTGGGAGTTTGATAAAAAATGGGGTTGCAATAGCCATTCCCATTTTCAAACAAATGGTCCAAAGATCGGGCCCATACGCGTAAGACTCTGAAAATGGTCCAAAGGTCGCATTTAAGGTCGCATTTTCAAAAAAACAATGGTCCAAAGGAGGTGACAATCACTTTATGTGCTAGGGAAGAAGGATTGGACGCTTCGCTCTTCCGGTCAATGTGGGACAGCATCCCTTTCTCTTCTTCCTTTACAGGGCCTCCTCAGTGGTTAACAGCTCACTACTCACAGTAGCCACTACGGTTATTCATCTTTAATTTTGTTTTTTTGTTTTTTTTTTCTTTCCCTTAATGATCGATGTGATTGTTTCCAAATATATGATCTTTTTTGGTGTTTTTCAAATGTACATGTTCCGCTAGCAATGGCATCATCACCCACAAGAATTAAGAAAAAACAATTGGAGATTAAAACATATGGAGTTTGGTTCCCATTATGATCAATTTACTTGATCTCCCGACCCACAACCGAAAGGAGTTTGGTAGAGTGATACACTTGATCAAGGTCTGCTCGGCATTTACTTCCAAATCAAATAATTCAACAAATTTTACATTAAATTAAATCAAGATCCGTTTGATGCATGCACCGTCCATAGATTTGGCTTAATCCAGAACAAGCTAAGGCAGCCTTCATTAATTAAGAAACCAGCAGCTGACTTGGGCAACCTTTTTGGGTAAGCACTTTCTAGATCGATGGATGATCGATCGTGTGGCTTCAATAATAAGTGGAAGGGAATTATGAGTGGAACATGCTTGGTTGTACAACACCTAGGAGGGTGTCTCAGTGCACCTTTAATTTTGTGTATTTAATTAACAAGACCTCTTTTAGGTCTGCTCCATCAAAAGGCAAAATATAAGCAATAAAAGCAACAGACTGCCCCGGTCTCTACTAAGGCAGGCTGGTCTTAGATTGATCTCCCCAGTTACAACCTGAATCCATAAAATGATAATTATTTCATTCCGGGGTACGTAGCAATCCTAAAAACGATTGTGAGATACCTAATTGGCATAATCTTTGAAAATTTGAGCTAGAGATTTATTGGCTCAATCCAATCCAAATCCACGAATATAATATAACATATAAAACGATGGCCAGAAAACTAGGGGCAAAATGATCTAGCAAGTCGATCGAGGTTGATAAATGATTTTATTTCTTTACAAATTTAGAATTTAATTTAATTAAAAACTATGGTTAAATAAAAATACTTGACCAGTGATGATGTTTTTCTAGGTCATACTATCTGTCTAGCTAGCCATTGTTCCAACTTCCACGTACTCCTGGCATGAGCTTCAATCTTCGTAAGGACCCACTCTTCATCAACTTGTTAATCTACTAATTATATAAAATATTTATTCATAAATTCATTTCCTGGTATATTAAAAAAAGAAAAGAAAAAAGAACTCATTTCTTGTAAAAATGCGATTTCTGGTCAACATATTTGTTTTACCCTATCAAAGAAAGTTTGATATTTAATCAACCAAAAAATAAGAAAATGATTATATTTGTCTGTCTTTAATCATCTGATTGTTTTTTTTAAAGATAATCCCATTTTTCATCCAAGTTTCGGTCATTTTTAATTGACGTATAACAATGGGAAAGGAAAGACAAACTCCAACAAAGCACTCACAAAAAAACTAATATAAAAATAAAATATAGTGCACTTAGTCCATGATAAAGTCCTTTTTTTCGTACACTAATACAATATCATACACTATTTCTCTCCTAGGAATTGAAAACTAGACCTAACCAAAGGTCATTCAGAACACATAGAGGCATACAAGGTATTATTAATGATATCTTTTCTTTCTCTCACTCGTGCTCATAGACTTATGATGTTATCATATCTACTACGAAGACTTGTGTTACCTCATCTTTCAAGAAAGTAAGTAGGTTGGCTAATTCAACTCCTCATGAAATGGGTAAACGGACTCTTGCTATGAAATTCTCTGGTTATTTGAATGTTTCCAATTTGCCTGACTGTGATGAGAGCTTGCCTTGTAGATTGGTATAGTGGTTTTTAGTGTTGTTTTTCTTTTTTCTTTTTGTTCTGTTGGTGTTTTTTTTTTGCTATGTTTTGTTATCATATTTTACTTAGCCAGAAAAAGAAAAAAAGGAAAAAAAAAAAGGGGATATACACGTGGTATGAGGATATGTCATGCTTAAAGTTGATGTAATCACGTGTCGGTTTAGTACAAGCTTCCAAAGTGGCGGGTTGGACTTTCACTCCATTTTGCCTTTATACCCATGGGAAACACGAAAAGCAGCAGCTCGTATTCAATTCTTTCACGGCTTATTTTAGGTTGATTATATGTCCATAAATAATTAAGAGGTTGCAGCCACAAAAATATAAGATAAGCAGGAACAAATTTCTTACCAAGAGTTTGCTTATCATCTTCTAGAGTACTCCATGTCAGCAGGGTACCATTTTCAAACGTGCCTCTCCTTTGGTGGATAAGCATTGATTGACATTGAATAAAAGTTGAATTAGCTAGAAGTCTCTTAATATAGTAATTAGAATTAGACTAACGATCTTTTAGGACTTCTACGACATCATGAAAATGAATTGATAAGAACCTAATTAGAATATGGTTGTGCCATCAATGACATCAAGCTGCCAGCTGAGATGATTGTGATTTTTTATTTGAGAATTTATGACTTCCAATTACAATTAGACCAACAGAATCACAAAAATAAACTTGTGGCAAATTTGAAAATGTTTTGAGTGTTGAAATGTTCAAACAGATTTGTAAGCTTGCTTTTATGATGCACTGAGAAGATTTGGTTTGGTAGTGATAAAAAAATTTGCCAAAAACTATACCAAGTATGAAAAGGGAAATCGCATACCAAGCATTTTAGGATGCCCTCCTCTTTGTATCATTCTTCTTGTGGTTGTTGTTATTGTAGCTATTTTATTCTTCTTATTTTATTCAACCTACGTTTTCTCACATTTTATTGCCATATGCTACTTTCTAATGCATCAGCCTATCCGATAATGCGACTATGGTAGAAGCCGAAACATTAAATGACATATTAAATCATGTATTTTGTTCACTGTTAGCTTACTATAATTTTCTTTTTATCAAAAGAAAAAAGGTTACTATAATTATCTGGTGGGTATAAAAAACTGCATAATAAAAATGTTGTAATTTACATCTCAAATGAAAATCTCTCTCTCATGATTGTAGAAATCCATAATTTATTTTCTTTATCTCTCCCAAATTTATACCCAATTTATCTATTTATTTTATTTATAAACCTCGCATTTTGTAAGATTATCAAATTTGATTGGATTGTTGGATTGGACATCAAAACTAAAAGAATCGGATATAGATTTGGACATTAATTAATCATTTATCAGTCGTTACATGCATCAGAGTAATTCCTTACCAAAATTGGATTAAGATGTGTCTTGATCCTCTTTGAGTCCGATCCATTGACAGGTATAGCCAAAGTAGCCATGCCAAGACAGTCGGTGTCGATATGAGGTGGTCTCGGCTGCTTGATCAGTTTTCTCGATTCTTCAGTTTTGCTTACTCCTTTGGAAATAAGTAGATAAATAAGTAAACAAATAAATTAGATGTTCATTTAATAATAATGGGGTGGATCCCTGATTTGGACCAAATATTAATGCTTTACCGAACATACTATGTCAAGTAAGTGGCCACTTTTGAACTGCTCAATCGTTGTAACTTGTAAATGCCTTGTTTGTGGTTTATTAAACGAGAAAAGCGTCATCTTTGAAAAGTGGAGGAAGGTCAGATCCTATCGCCTCTATGCTTTTGGGTGCTGGTTCCAACTTCCAAGGATTTGAATAACATTTATTTTGGATCTTTCTTGTGGAGGATGTTCTGTTTTTCTGTTCATAGGCCCACTAATCACTCTCCATTTCATCCAAAAAGCCCGAATATCGATGAGAGTTGCATTTCTGTTCATAGGCCCACTTATCATTCTCTATGTGATCTTATCTCCAAAATATAATAATGAAAGTATTCTAAAAAAATACTCATAAACCTTTTGTAAGGGAGTTAATGTGTTTGGAAATTTCTTACCCTAAAAAATTTTCTTTCTCTTGACTGTCCAACTTGAGCAACTCAATAAGTCACATGGAAGTTGTTAGCACGTACATTATTCATTGGAAACTTCATTTGAAAATTTGAAAGATCAACAAACTCAAATTTCTACAAAAAGAAATGTAAACACACTATAAATATTAACTTACTTTTTGTGAAAGAGACTTGAGACGGATCATCGCTTGATGTTATGAGCCTATAGGATTGCCGTACACCATTCGGATGTTGTGAACACGAACTAAGCTTTCGTGCATGCTCTACGTCGTTGTATAAGTTGTAGGGATCCTTAATAGAGTCTTCCTTTAATTTTGTTCTATGATTCTAAATCCAAAAGGTTATAATGATGCTTTAGAGAGAATACTAGAGGGAGAGAGGGAGAGAGTATAGTCGTATAGAATGATAGATGGGGCATTCAACCAACCCTTAATCAATAGAGAAAGTCTATAAGTCCTAACCCTAATAAGATCAGGGTTTCCATATAATAGAAAACAACACATAAGGTACACCACTTACATGTATGCAGAACAGAGGTATGAGTCAAGTACCAGTTCCGAATGTCAACAAAAAAACAAGGCTGAGGCTACTTGTGCTCCTCTGAGGCATTCTCGCACTCACCTTCCCACAATTTATCACATGGAATGACATTTATACCCATCGTATATTTCTCTTCCCTTTATCCTTGTACACTAATGTTGTGTTTGGTTGGGTGGAAAAGGGGAGGGAAGGAAACGGGAGGAGGGAAAAGGGGAGGGCAGGATTCAAAATCCCATGTTTGGTTGGGAGGAAAACAGGAAGGAAAGTTAGGACGGGTCCGCATGTTGGTGACAAACTCTCTCACTTGCTGGTCAGTATCCAAATAAAAATCTCTCACAATCTCAAAGGATCGTGGTATATAACTCTCTTGGCTGAGATAAGCTCTCCATATCTCTTCATAAATCACGTGCCAAGCATCTTCACATAGTGCCTCATGGTATCGCGTAGGATCTCGGGGTTCAATACCCAAAGGTCCTAGCATATATCCTCCTTTGTGATCGTTTCCTTCCATTCTAACTACAACCCAAATCAAATATATTAGTAATAATCATGAATTTTAAATAATCAACCCTAACCTAGATTTAAACCTAGGCTCTGATACCAAATGTAACACCCACATACATGAACATAATAATTTCATATGCTTCTATAATTTCAACCATAACACATACATATATGCGTCTACTACAATAGAGTCTTCACCATAATAGTTCAAATACTAGGTTTTCAAGTAATTATATCTCATATAAAACTTGAAAAAAGTAAGACTAATCTGCTCGATCAGCTTAATTCATCCTTAGCTTTTCCTGAAATCATAAATTTTCATAAAAAGGGTAAGTTGTCTAGCTTAGTGAGAAACTAATTAATTTGGTCAATTTCATCAATACATTGTGCATGCTTTATAATAAACATTGTAGCAGGTAATTTGAACAATTCCATACCTGTCTAGTGGTTGTATCTCACAACCTGTAAAACATAATTCAAAATAATACAAATAGGCTTTTATGCCAAATGTGTTCCACAATACACATAGGCCTCATGTCAAATGTGTTCTACCATTCAGCCATTGCACATATGCCTCCTTGCCATATGTGTATACAGTCACAGCCTACTTGCTCAATGAGTCTGTATATTAGTACACTAACTACGGGAAATGCTAAATCTCGGCTGTCTCCTATCATCAACATTTATCTCAATTCAACAAATATCAACTCAACAAGTATAAATATGCCATAATGATGCATCATGCAAATTCAATGTTATAAATTACAATAATAAATCATCTCGTTGATTTATTTCAATATCATAAATCATGATAAACTTCAAATTATTTCTCTTTATCACATTTACCTTTATAAATTCTAAAGTAATAATAAAAATATTTACAAATTCTTTAGTAACACTCACCTTATAACTCTTTCGTAAATATAAGGTAGTTATAAAAAAAATTTGGAGCAAATTATGCCAGAATCAAAGATCATTTAGAGCTATTTTAGTAAACAGGGGCAAAATGGTCATTTAACTCAATAAGGGTAAAATTTCCAATTTTCATGAAATCTGACCAAATTCAAATAAATTATAGTGCTCTTTAACAGGAGCATTATGGTTTAAGTTTCATTACAATTAGACTTAAAATGGAGATTTTATAATCATTTAAAGTCAGTTAAATTATGTCAAATGAGTCAAACAGTTAGTCAAAACGGGTCAAAATCTGGTTCAATTGGGTCAACCCGGGTCAGAATCTGGTTCAAATGGTTCAAATCGGTTTAAAATCCGGTTTAAATGGGTCAACCAGGTGAAATGGGTCAAACCGGGTCCAACCGGGTCAAACTGGACCATTACTGTTCTTCTTTTTCCTATTTTTCTTTGAATTTCTGGTCTTAATTTTCTTAATTTTCCAGAACTTTGAAAAAATCCACAGGGCTCATTTCTTATCCAAAAATTACGAATTAGATGTCCATGGAAAGATCTTGATCTCTAGTATTTATTAAAATTGTAAAACATAAGAAATACGCAACTCTAAACTCACGATTTATCAAAAACTAAATTTTGGTTTTTGGTTTATTTCTCCCTAAATACACGAAATTGGAACTTCAAATTTATACAGCAATTTCTTATGATCATAACCCACTTTCAACCAAAGTGTCACGTCTTAAATACATCTATAGCACTAGAAACTTAAATATGAAATTTTCAAGAATCTATTAATGGGTTTCAAAGTTCTCAAAATCCACTAAATCCTCTATATAAAACTAATACAATAGAGGGAATCAGGTTTCTCACCTTACAGAAGATTGTATGCTTCCTCTATCACTCCCCTTCAGTCTCTTCTCTTCTCTTTCTCTTTCTACTGTGCTCTCTCTTTCTCTCTCTCTCTCTTTCTTTCTCTCCCTCTCTTTCTCTGCAGTTCAGCACAGCAAAAATACCCATCTATATAAACCCTTTGCATGTAATTCACATGCAACATGGTTTTAAGCATAAGCCAAATGTCACCCTAAAGCAAGCCACGCACTCTCCCCTTACATGCAAGGAACTTGCCAAGTGTGCTTATTCAGGCCACTTGGCGTGAAGTGTAGTTGTGTGTGCATGTGTATAATATAATTTCGTTCTCGAAATTGCGTACCTATCAGGTAAACAGGCAAGGATACTTCTTCTAAATTTTTTACTCTAACTCCCAAAAAGCTTCATTTTCATCATGATGACTCCATTGTACTTTAACTAAAGGAATTTCTTTATTCCTTAATATTTTCTTGTCATGATCCAGAATTTGAACAGGTTTCTCCTTGTAGGTAGCATCCTTATTTAATTCAATGTCGTCCAATTTCATGATGTGTGAGGGATCATGCACACATTTATGCAACATGGATACGTGGAATACGTTGTGAATTCCTGCCAATTCTGGGGGCATCTCAAGCCGATAGGCTACATTTCCAATCTTCTTGATCACCTTGAAGGGTCCTATAAATCATGGAGATAGCTTTTCTTTCTTTATTCCAAATTTCACTACACTCTTAATAGGTGATATTTTCAGTAAAACATAATCGCCAGCTTGAAATTCCAAATCTTTTCTCCATTGATCTGCATAACTTTTCTGCCTGCTCTGTGCAGCTTTTAGTCGTTCTCTGATGAAAGAAATCTTCTCGGTTGTCTCACAAACTAAATCAGGTCCAAAGAAAGCTTTATCTCCTTTTCAGTCCAACGTATAGGAGACCGACAAGGCTTGCCGTACAGAGCTTCAAATGGTGCCATTCCGACACTACTCTAGTAACTATTATTATAGGCAAACTCAACCAAAGGTAAATGCACTTTCCAATTAGCTTCAAAATCCAATACACAGGCACGTAGCATATCTTCCAAAATTTGATTCACCCGTTCAGTTTGTCCATCTGTTTCTAGGTGGGAAGTGGTACTTAATCTCACTTCGCTTCCACAGGCTTATTGTATTCCTTCCCAAAACTTAGACGTGAAACGAGGGTCTTGATCGGATATGATAGACATTGGTACTCCATGCAATCGAATGATCTCTTGAATATATATTCTACTCATTTTCTCAACTGAATATGTAATGTTATAAGAGATGAAGTGAGCAGACTTGGTTAGACGATCCACAATCACCCATATAGCATCATGTCCTTGTTTTGATCGGGATAACCTTGTTATGAAATCCATTTTCATATGTTCCCATTTTCAACCAGCTATGGGTAATGGTTGAGTAATCCAGACGACTTTTGTTGTTTAGGCTTCACTTTTAAGCACGTGAGACGCTTGGATACATACTCAGCAATGTCCTTTTTCATACCTCCCCACCAAAATTGTCTCTTGAGGTCTTGATACATTTTTGTGTTTCCTAGGTGAATAGTAAATCGAGAGTGGTGTGCCTGCTCCAAAATCTCCTTTTTCAGTTCTTCTCTGTCGGGTACACACAGTCGACCATAAAACCTATACCCCCCAATCACTCCCAACCTTCCATTCTGTTGGATGTACCTTTACCATCTTTAAAATCCATTCCTAGAATTCTTGATCTTGAGCTTGAGCTTGTAATACTTTATTAGTCAAATCGGGTTGTATTATCATAGCGCACAAAAATGTTCCCTCAACTTGCTCTTCAAAATACAAATTAAATTCTACTACTAACTCCAACATCTCCCATTCTCGCACCATTAATAATGAAATTAAACCTCGAGGTTTACGACTTAAAGCATCCGCGACTACATTGGCTTTACCAGGATGGTATTGGAAAGTAAAGTCATAATCTTTAAGAAATTCCATCCATCTTCTCTGTCTCATATTAAGTTCTTTTTTTGAAAACAAGTATTTCAAACTTTTATGATCAGAAAAGAGATCAAAACTTTCACTATACAAATAGTGCCTCCATATTTTGAGTGCAAAAACTACTGCTGCAAGCTCTAAGTCATGCGTGGGGTAATTTAGCTTATGTGGCTTTAATTGTCTCGATCCATAAGCAATCACACGTCCATCTTGCATCAACACACATCCTAATCCTGGATGAGAAGCATCACTATAAATAATAAACTTAACTCCGTTTTGAGGGAGGACGAGAACAGGTGTAGTGGTTAGCTTCTCTTTCAGCTTCTAGGAATGCACGTTCACAGTTATCGTCCCAAATAAACTTTACATCATTCTTTGTAAGATGGGTTAATGGGGCTGCCAATCAAGAAAACCCTTTAACGAATCTTCGGTAGTAACCTGCTGAGTCCAAGAAAACTCTGAATCTCGGTCGGGGTTGTTGGTTGCTTCTAATTCAAGATTGCTTCTATCTTAGAAGGGTCTATAGAGAGACCATCTTTAGAAACCACATGCTGCAAGAATTTAACTTGCTCTAACCAATATTCACATTTCTCAAATTTAGCATACAACTTATGTTCCCTAAGAGTTTGGAGCGTTATATGCAAATGATGTTTGTGCTTTTCTTTTGTCTTTGAATAAATTAAAATGTCATCAATGAGGACAATGATAAATTGATCCAAAATAAGGACGAAAAACTCTATTCATCAAATCCATAAAAGCAGCAGGGGCATTAGTTACTCCAAAAGGCATAACTCGAAATTCAAAATGCCCATATCATGAACTAAATGCCGTTTTGGGAACATCTGCTTCCTTAACTAACAATTGATGGTACCCCGATCCCAAATAAATCTTCGAAAATATGGTAGTCCCTTGTACTTGATCAAATAAATCATCAATTCTCGACAAAGGATACTTATTCTTGATAGTAACCTTATTAAGTTGTCGATAGTCAACACACAATCTAAGTGATCAATCTTTTTTCATTACAAACAAGACAGGCGCTCCCCAAGGTCACGTACTGGGTTGTACAAAACCTTGCTCCTACAATTCTTGTAACTGCTTTTTCAATTCCTTTATCTTTAATGGTGCCATACGATAAGAAGCACTAGCAATAGGAGTTGTGCTCGAAATTACATCAATGGTAAAATCAATCTCTCTTTTAGGGGGCAATCCAAATACTTCTTGAAACACATCGATATATTCTTGTACTACTGGTATGGATTCTATAGGTGGATTCTTGCTAAAATTCTCAATCTTAGCAAGGAATCTAGTAGTAAAATTGTCTCTGGTTGGCTCATAATGGAAAAAAAAAGGATAGTCTAAATTAGAAAAGAAAATTGTCTTTTTGCGGCAATCTAGAATAGCACTATAGCTAGTAAGCCAATCTGTCCCAAGGATAACATCAAATCTCTTCATACTCAATAGTATAAGATCTGCAGGCATCTCTCTAACTCCTAGTTTTATCATGCATCTCTTACACACATGCTTAAGTTATACTGTACCGCCTAAAGGTGTAGTAACAATCAAGGGTACATCAAGATATTCCGGACTCAATCCTAGGGTATCCATAAATATAGTGGAAATGAAAGAATGGGTTGCACTAGTATCAAATAAAATCTTCGCGCAACTATTGAGAACAAAAAAGGTACCTTCAATTCCTGCTTGTTCTAGAATAATGGCATAGGCATGCCCTACGCCTTGATGTGTTGGTGGTTGATTATTCTTCCGAGGCTTCTTGCAGTCTCGACTAAGGTGCCCCTTCTCCTCACAATTGTAGTAGACTATATTCTTAGGTCGGGTACAATCTTCAACCCAATGACCTACAATTCCACAATTAAAACATGCGCTTTTTTACTTATACAATTCTTTCTGTTGCGATGATGATGTACTTTGAGCGTTTCCTGCATTATTTTTTGCTTCTTCCAAGCTAGATTCCCTTTCTCTTGTCCCCCTGACTTGCCTTGTTGATTCCTATTTTCCTTACTCTTCTGCTCCTTGTCGACTAGGTATCTCTTATTGTCTTCTTCGTGCCTCAGGGCTTTTCTTATAACTTCTTCATAAGGCCTATCCACTTCTCTAACCAAGATTCATTGAATAGGAGGTACTAGTCCTAAAATAAACTTTTGCACTCGGTTCTTCATTAGCAACTAAGTGAGGTGCATAGCATGACAAAGCTTCAAACTTATTGAGATATCTTGTCACGGACAAAGTATCCTACTCTAAATGAATAAACTCCATTTCTAGCTTCTCCTTCTCAGTAGATGGAAAATATTTTCCCAAAAATCTAATTTTAAATTCATCTTATGTCATAGTTCGAGCAGCTTCTCCCCCGTCATTCCTTTTATAGAGTCCCACTAATTCTTAGCTTCCCTAACTGGTTGAAAAACTATAAGTTTGCGCTTCTCAATATCATAACAATTCATCACTTCAAACAAATCCTCCAAATGGCGTAGCCATTGTTCTGCTTTAATACCTCCATCTGTACCATCAAATTCTTTGGGCCTTAGCTTCTAAAAATTTTCAATTGGACTCTTTCTAGGATGATTCATGTGACCCAATCGCTCGATGAAAACACTCAAAAATCCCAAAGGATCTTCTCTAGGGTTAGGTATATTTCCTTGTCCTTATTCAGCCATGATTCTACAGAAGAAATGAAATTATCTCTTTAAAATCCACAAACTAAAATTTTAACAAAAGTAATTTCATTAATCATATTTTCATAACTATTTGCATCATACTCTCTATGATTTACAAAAAATACAACTTATATACTGCTATGCCTAAGGCTCCTATCCAAAAAGTATTACCCTATCATAGGGTATAAATCACAGATTTCCAAAACTATAGCACCATCTACATCTATATATACATCTACATATCTACATGCATCCTTTCTACCTACTACTACATCACTCATCATCACTCCTTCGATAAGATCCATCAACTGTTGGGCTAGATCCTATAGATGATGCCTCATCTAATCCCACATCCTCCTCGGGATCAGTCTCTATCGGCTCCATCTTTGGATCTATGTCCTCAAGGTCATATTCTTCGGGTGTTGCTTCTTCAGGTTCTATCCCCTCGGGATCTACCTCCTTTGAATCCAACTCCTCTTGCTTGGCCTCCTCAGGCTCCATCTCGTCTTTGGGCTTTGAATTAGAAGAGATATAGATGATTTCTGGCTTATCTCCTCAAGCTCTATCTCATCCTCAAACTCTGAGTCAGAGGATATATAAATAATATCGGGCTCTGCCTGGGGAAGAGGGACTGGTATCCCTAAAGGTATCTGAGGAGCTGGGGGTGCTACTATATGTGGCAAAACTCTTAAGTCCTGCAATACTGTAATGTCGATTTCCTCCATGATGTTAGGACGGGTTCGCATGTAGGTGACAAACTCTCTCACCTGTTGGTCAGTTTCTAAATAAAAATCTCTCACAATCTCAAAGGATCGTGGTATATAACTTTCTTGGCTGAGATAAGCTCTCCGTGTTTCTTCGTAAATCACGTGCCAAGCATCTTCACACAGCGCCTCATGGTATCGCGTAGGATCTTGGGGTTCAATACTCAAGAGTCCTAGCACATATCCTCCTCTGTGATTGTTTCCTTCTATTCTAACTACAACCCAAATCAAATATATTGGTAATAATCATGAATTTTAAATAATCAACCCTAACCTAGATTTAAACCTAGGCTCTAATACCAAATGTAACACCCACATACATGAACATAATAATTTCATATGCTTCTATAATTTCAACCATAACACATAAACATATGTGTCTACTACAATAGAGTCTTCACCATAATAGTTCAAGTACTAGGTTTTTCAGGTAATTACATCTCATATAAAACTTAAAGAAAGTAAGACTAATCTAATCAATCAGCTTAATTCATCCTTAGCCTCTCCTAAATTCATAAATTTTCATAAAAAGGGTAAGCTGTCTAGCTTAGTGAGAAACTAAATAAAATTTATGATTTCACTTGAAATTTGGTCAATTTCATCAATACATTGTGTATGCTTTATAATAAACATTGTAGCACGTAATTCGAACAATTCCATACTTGTCTAGTGGTTGTATCTCACAACCTACAAAACATAATTCAAAATAATACAAATAGGCTTTTATGCCAAATGTGTTCCACAATACACATAGGCCTCATGCCAAATGTGTTCTAGCATTCAGCCACAGCATATATGCTTCCTTGCCATATGTGTATACAGTCACAACCTACTTGCTTAATGAGTCTGTATATTAGTACACTAACTACGGGAAATGCTAAATCTTGGCTGTCTCCCATCAGCAACATTTATCTCAATTCAACAGATATCAACTCAACAAGTATAAATATGCCATAATGATGCATCATGCAAATTCAATGTTATAAATTACAATAATAAATCATCTCATTGATTTATTTCAATATCATAAATCATGATAAACTTCAAATTATTTCTCTTTATCACATTTACCTTTATATATTCTAAGGTTATAATAAAAATATTTACAAATTCTTTAGTAACACTCACTTTATAACTCTTTCGTAAATAGAAGGTAGTTATAAAAAAAATTTGGAGCAAATTATGCCAAAATCAAAGATCATTTAGAGCTATTTTGGTAAACTAGGGGCAAAATAGTCATTTAATCTCAACAGGGGTAAAATTTCCAATTTTCATGAAATCTGACCAAATTCAAATAAATTATAGTGCTCTTTAGCAAGGAGCATTATGGTTTAAGTTTCATTACAATCAGACTTAAAATGGAGATTTTATAATCATTCAAAGTCAATTAAACTAGGTCAAATAAGTTAAACGGTTAAGAATTCGGTTTAAATGGGCCAAATGAGTCAAACCGGGTCAAAATCTGGTTCAATTGGGTCAAACCGGGTCAGAATCCGATTCAAATGGTTTAAACCGGTTCAAAATCCGATTCAAATGGATCAACCGGGTGAAATGGGTCAAACCGGGTTAACCAGGTCAAACTGGACCATTACTGTTCTTCTTCTTCCTATTTTTCTTTGAATTTTTAGTCTTAATTTTCTTAATTTTCCAGAACTTTGAAAAAAAGCCACAGGGCTCATTTCTTATCCAAAAATTGCGAATTAGATGTCTATGGAAAGCTCTTGACCTCTAGTATTTATTACAATCGTAAAACATAAGAAATACTCAACTCTAAACTCACGATTTATCAAAAACTAAATTCTGGTTTTTGATTTATTTCTCCCTAAATACACGAAATTGGAGCTTTAAATTTATACAGCAATTTCTTATGATCATAACCCACTTTCAACCAAAGTTTCATGCCTTAAATACATCTATGGCACTAGAAACTTAAATCTGAAATTTTCAGGAATCCATTATTAGGTTTTAAAGTTCTCAAAATCCACTAAATCCTCTATATAAAACCAATACATTAAAGGGAAACAGGTTTCTCACCTTACAGAAGATTGTATGCTTCCTCTATCACTCCCCTTTAGTCTCTTCTCTTCTCTTTCTCTCTCTACTGTGCTCTCTCTCTCTCTCTCTCTCTCTCTCTCTCTTTCTCCCCCTCTCTTTCTTTGCAGTTCAGCACAGCAAAACACCCATCTATATAAACGCTTTGCATGTAATTCACATGAAACATGGTTTTAAGCATAAGCCAAATGTTACCCTAAAGCAAGCCACACACTCTCCCCTTACATGCAAGGAACTTGCCAAGTATGCTTATTCAGGCCATTTGGCATGAAGTGCAGTTGTGTATATATATGTGATATGTATTGGGTTATTACACTAACTACATGTTCCAAATTGTATCACAAAAATTGAATCTTTCACTCACCGATTGTAGAAAGGGGGAAGTTCTCTCTCTCTCTCTCTCTCTTTTATTTTTTATTTTTTATTTTTTAAACAAACAGTTGATTTGAGAGATGGGCAATGTGAAAATCTTTAGGTTAGTGCTCTATTTGCCCTTGTTTTGCTGTAGTGTTTGGTTATATTTAGGTGTTTTTGGTTTTCCATTTGGCTGTCTATGGTTGGTTGTCTTCTTGGGTGTCTCCATCTGGGTAGCTTAGGTGTGGTTTTGGCTACAGAGAACTTTACTATTTCCTTAGACAAGGCAGTGAAATCCTCATGGCGTGACCAAGGGTCATGGAGATGGTAGTCGAGATTGGGGATGTGAGTCCACATGAATGCCCATCTTTTTGAGAGTACACCGGTTTTTACAGCTTCTTTCATGGGCAAAAAAGCAAGTATGTGAACAAGGAGAGAGTCCAGGAACGTGTTGATTCAATCAAACAAATTTTCTTTGATTTTGCTTCTTTTGCCATTCTTGTACCCGTTTGCTTGGAATTTATGTGTGTTCTTCAGCTGATTTGTTGGAGTCACATCATCTCTATTTGCTTGGACTATAGCTTCTACTCGGATCGAATTAGGGGCTTTTGTTGGGTTTAAGTTTGTTTACAGATTGTTATGAAGTTTACTTTATGAGGTTTATTTATTTATTTGGTTTTATTTTATTTTAAATTACTATAGAAATATCCAATTATTATGTTGAAATCATAAATAGAATTGAAATAAGAAGGTCCACCTCCTTCTAAGCCTCGTAGTCCACTACCGTAAGTCCAACCTATTGGATAGAGTTAGGATTATTGGAAGGGCAGAATGTAAAACTTTAATTTCTGATGATGAGTAATTGATGTTAAATATATTGGGACTAATAGAATTTTGGCCTTTTTCTTGTTTATTATTAGAAGTTGGTAGAAATACCACTGATGGAAAGCTGCCAATGGCTAATAGTTGGGAAAAATAATTAAAAAGTTAGTGAATCTTGGACAAAGTCATAATTAATTTTAAATATCAAGGCTGACATGATTAAGCTGAAATTATTGTGTGTGAGAGAGAGAGAGATAAGGGAGTGGGTAGAACTTAAGAGGTCTAGGAATCTAATCTCCTCTAATGTAACCAAAAGAGGGCGAAAGACAATGGAGTTTTCATTTGGGTGTTCAAATATTTTGTAAGGAAAATTAGCAATAACCCCTATTAAGGGATTGCTTTTAACCAAAACCCCAGATTAGATTTTTTTAATCTCAATAACCCATTTTTTAAGAGTTTTTTTAGTAATAAGGTAGGTAGCTTTTGTTTTATACCATTTTTACCCTTTATTATATTTTACAAACGAATTATGGGTTTTATATTTACAAACCGATTTGAGAGAGAGAGAGAGAGAGAGAGAGAGAGAGAGAGAGAAGGAGGGAAGGAGAGGAGTGACGATCAAGCTCTGACCACTAGATTGGACTGGCTGTTTGATGGCGATCGTCTCCAGTGGTCGAGGCTTAACGGTGATCATCTCTGGTGGTCGAGGCTCAATGGTTGAGGCTTAATGGTGATTTGGCAGTGAGGAATCAATGACGCAGAGGAGCGGGATCAAGCTCTGACCACTAGATCAGACTGGTTGTTTGATAGTGATTGTCTCCGATGGTCGAGAGCTGACGGCAAGCGTGCCTCAATGGCATGAGGCTCGTTGGTCGAGGTTCGACGGTGATTTGGCATTGAGGAATCAACAGCGGCTGATGTGGGGAGGCGACGGGGATGTGGCGGGGCTAGTGGTGAGTCGCCGATGACGTTGTCGATGGCAACTAGAAAAACTAGATTTGGAATTTTTTTTTCTTTTTTTCTCTTTCTTTTTTTTTTTTTTTTTTTGGTTTAACAGTGGGTTTGAAGGGAAAAGGGTTGTGGTTTTGATTTAGGTTTCTAATTTGTTGCATGATGATGGATGATGGATGATGTGGTGTGGATTGAGGGTTGCTAGATACTACGGTGAGGATGGTGTGGGTTTGCTAGAGTTTGATGATGGTGGTTATCAATAGGTTTGGGGTTTTATGGTGGGGGTTCACAGTGGTGGGTTTGGTGTGGTAAAGGGACGGTGGTGGATTGAGAGTTGTACTGTTATTGTGTGGTATATACTTTTTCCAAAGCACACAATAGTAAATTGTTACTATTTTCTGTGTAATTTTTTCAAATCACACAAGAGTAAACTGTTACTATTGTATGTGTAAATTTTTTAAAGCACACAACAGTAAGCTCTTACTATTGTCTGTGTAAATTTTTTAAAGCACACAACAGTAAACTGTTGTTATTTGTCTGTGTAAATTTTTCAAAACACACAACAGTAAAATGTTACTATTGTTTGTGTAAATTTTACAAAGCACACACCAGTAAACTGTTCACCTTCACAATGGTTGTTAATGGCGGGATGGAGAAGGTAGATCGAGTGGAAAGGGGAAGGAAAAGATGATTCGTTGCAAATCTGGAAACCAAATCTGGTGATAGCGTAATAAAAGGTAGATTAAGACCCTTTCTTCTTTTCTCCTAGCTTGTTTGTTGCAAATCTGGAAACCAGCAAGTATTGTGGTGATTCGGATAGCCACTTCATAGTTGCTAGAATAGCATTTGTAGCTTGATTGGCAGTGGTTAAAAGTGGGAGGCGATGGAACTTTGGGAGAGAGGGAGAGAACGTGGGGAGGTGGGGAAAAAATGGCACGGTCTGTAATTTGATTCAAATTGTAAAATAGGGTATTTTTGACACTATGGGGTCAAAAGGGGTTTTTACAAAACTGTTTTTCACTTAGGGCCTATTGTAAAAGTACTCTTATATTTAGGGGCTATGGCCAAAAATCCCTATTTTGTATGGTATTGAATGAACAAATTAATCACATTGAATAGAAAAATTTAAGAGAAATGAATGTCATCATCACAAATAGGAGCAAAATCTCAGGGGAAGTATTTAGTGAGCGGAGCCAAAAGCCCTAAGTTACAATGAAAAAAAATCCCATTCCCATGTCTTTTTGTGTATACAACTCGTCTACTATTTTCCGAACTATCATAGACATGTATATGCAATCTTCTTCTTCTTTTTATTTTATTTTATTTATATTTTTAATTTTTTTAATTATTAAAATGCTAGCTGAACAGCTTTTTATCTATACGTGTGAACAGACTGAGATATAAAAATTTATCCATGTGTAGTATTTTGAACTAAATTTTTTAAATGATAAATATATGTTATTGTACTCTGAGCATTTATGTATTAGAAAATTTTGAGGTGTTTTACCATTCTCCCTAAATATGGATTTTGTTCTGAATTTTTTCATGAATAGTTGTAGTTTTAGGCCTTATGCAATTGTTGTTAACCCATGTAGTGCACCCTCTTCTTCTTGAATTTTTTTTTTTTTTTGAATTTCCCCTGTCCTAATATTAGATCTATTGTTTGATTATTTGTCCCTCACTTTCTGATTTCTGATTGTTTGCTAGAACTTCTATGTTTTTATGATTCTATCTAAACTTAGTTTTATAGTTATTGGGTACATTTATGAAAATAAATAGGAGTTGCTGAATTTTCTTGTTTGTGTATATATGACATGCTTGTTATATATGTGTTTGTCATGATATCAAGGGTTTAAACCTTCTGTTAAATATTATACATGGATACGGAAGTTAGTTGGGAAGGAGATTGGGAAGAAAATTAGGAAGGCACTTTGGAAGAGGAAGGGGAGGGGAATTATGGTGAATTTGTTTTGTAGCTTTTGAATAGCTGGGAACAAAGATGATACGTGGCTGTGGTTCAACTTATTTGCTATATGGTTCATGCACTTTACTTGATTGGAGTGGTATACCATTCTTAATACATTGATCGACCATTTACCCATAATAGTGGAGAAAGAGAAAGTGTATGACAAGAACTCATGAATGAACTCACAGTTAATAAAAAATGTCGTCACATAATATGCATGGGACCATATACATTTGCAAAGTTGTGTGAGTTACTTCGAGGAACTAGCCGTTTTCATGATAATAGGAATGCTTTCGTTGAGGAACAAGTGGCTATATTTCATTATGTACTAGCACACAATGTGAAGAATCGTGTGTCACAGTTCTTTTTCAGACGATTTGGGGAGACTATAAGTCATCATTTCCACAATGTTTTGAGAGCTATAATCACCTTAGAAGGGCAATTCCTATAGCAACCCACTGGTTTAGAGGTCCCTCCCAAATATGCAATAATAGTAGATTTTATCCATATTTTAAGGTAAACATAGTTTTACTTTAACTATCTTTTAAAACTATATTTAATGCCTCTATATAGGCATTCAATGAGTTTATATATTTCAGGATTGTGTAGGTGCAATTGATGGGACTCATATTCGTGTAAAGGTACCAGCAATTGATACACCATGATATTGAGGGAGGAAAAACTTTCCAACACAAAATGTCCTGATAGCTTGTTCCTTCGACATGAAATTTACATATATTTCACTAGAATGGGAAGGGACTACATCAGATTCAAGAATACTAAAAAATGCTTTAACTAGAGCAAATAAACTACATATCCCTCGAGGGGGGTTATATTTTAAGGAGTGGACTTATTACGCTATATAGAGGTGTTCTATCACTTGAAAGAGTACTCAATGCATGTTCCAGAAAATGCCCAAGAAATATTTAATCACCGACTTGCTTCCCTCCGCAATGTAATTAAGAGAGCTTTTGGAGTGCTTAAAAAATGATTTCCGATTATTGCTAGTGGAACAGAAACCCATTACTCAGTTGACACAATTAGTAAAATTATGTTAGGATGTGGTATTCTACATAATTATCTAATGGGTGTTGATCCTGATGAATGATTGATTGCTGAAGTTAATCATGAGTTAATGAACAATGATATACGCACAGAAGAAGAATATTGTATGAATAATAATAGTGATGCTACCAGACAAGGAGCAATTATTAGGGATGCTATAGCTGCTAGAATGTGGGCTGACTATGCTTCTAATGGACCATGACTTTTTTTTTGGTTGTGTTTATGAGAATATATGTTGCGATTCACTTATTATGTTGTTGGAAGGCATGTAATGTTTACTTTTATGTGTTACTTTTTTTTTTCCTCTTTTGTTTGTAGTAAGTGATACTTTATTTCTTATTTTCTTGCATGTCAATGTTAAATAACTTATATTTAAAAAGTATATATATATATTTGTTAAAATGCAGCTTGAGAAATAGGTAAAAAAGCGAAGAATAATGAGAGCACTAATGATAAGGTGAATTCTGTGAAATGGTCAACATATTGGGATGAAGTCTTACTTGATGCTCTTTTGGAGGAACAAATAAAAGGAAATAGACCAGATGGGACATGGTCAATAACTGCCTATAACTATGTTGTGAAAGCACTTACTTAAAAATTAGAATTCCCATTTCTGAAGGACCATATAAAAAATCGTATGAAGACTCTTAAAAAAAACTTCAATGCATGTTATGAAATTTTTAAGGGCATGAGTGGATTTGCATGGAATCTAGAGACACAATTGTTTGAGGCTAAGAATGAAGTGTGGAAGGAGCTTATACAGGTGTTTTATAACTATATACTATATAGTATGTTATATGGTTTTCCATTGAATTTTTTTTTTTTAATACATATATGATTCATCTATATATATATATATATATAATCTTTTAAACATGCAGGCAAATTCAGCAGTTGCAACATGGAGGCACACTAAAATTTGCAACTACGATAAGTTGTTGGATCTATTTACGAAGGATAAAGCTACTGGTGAAGGTGCAATTAGTGCAAGGGAGAAAGTTCACCAATGGGCAGCAAAGGAAAGGCCTAACCCCATTGATCTTAATGATGAAGTTAGTGGATATAATTTCAATTTTGAGACAATGTCTCCTGTTGGTACACCTTCTACATCTTCTCAAGTAAACTTTCAATGTGGAACCTTCTCAAAAGACAAGAAACATAAGGCTGATCTAATGGTAGATGTGCTGGAGAGACAAATTGAAGTCATCAATTATGGAATTGCTAGTGTAGCAGATGTAATCAAAGAGGGAAATATAATTGAAGAGAAGGGAATTGCAATTGTAGAGAAAGGTCGTCCGTGTTGTTACCCTGAGGATGAAGTATTTAGTGAGATAATGAACATTAGACTGCTAGAGCATCATCAATTGGGTGCATTTTTATTCCTGATTAAGAGTCAGCTAAAGGTCAGAGCTTTTTTTGGTGTTCCATCAGACTGTCGTTTGGAATTGTTGATGAAGATGATGTATGAATCAAGGGATGCTTGAAAAAACTGTGGTTGATGGTTCTTTTTGGACTTAGTGCTAGGCATGTGTAGTGGTTTTTGTTCTTTTTGGATGTGTGTCACACCCCATTTTTGCACCACCTTACTAGGGCTCGTCATTTCATGCATGTTTTTGTTTGGTTTTTGAGTCTAGTCACTTGCATTAGTTTTCTAGAGTCACAAGGACAATGGATATGAATTTTGGTTCAAATTGGAGTTGATCTTGAGGGATAATAAGAGCTTTTGTGACTTGAGGGGCATAATTGTCTTTTAAGTCCCAAACTTTTCATTTGACCTTGGAATGATCTCCAAATTGTCAATTGGAGTTCATATGGATGCATATGAGGTATTAAGTCCCGTGGCCTTGATGATGAGTTTAGTGTGGTTATTTACGGATTATCCTTGAAGAATTAGTGCGAATCACAGCATGAGATTTTTGGTTAAAATGAAAAGAAAATTATTTTATTAAATTAGCCATTTTTATCATGACACTAACACGTGTACGTATGTGATGAGTGTGTGTACGCACATACGATACATGTGCATGCGTGTTAGCGGTCAGTCTCCCAATTTTTATAAAAGACAATTTCCTTTTCCTATTCAGATTAGAAGTCTTTTATCATTATAAAATACCTTTTGATTATTCTCCAAGGAAACCTAGTCCAGGAAGGAAAGGGAAACTCCAGATTTCAGCTATAAATACTCTCTTAATGTCTTTAAACAAGGGAGAGGAGAAGAGGGTTTGGAGGGAGTGAAATTCGTCATAATTCAGCAGCAGATTTTCTGAAAACCAGCAGTCGTATTTTAATCATAAATTTTTCATCCGAAGTAAGAATTTGATGAAATTGGTCTTGTTAGAAAGATAATTCAATTCTCTACAACTTTGTATTTCACAAGCTTTGTCCAAATCTAACGTTTTCATACCCAAAAACGCGATTGAAGTTGCTGCTGCTGCACAGTGACGAAAATCACTTTTCTTTTCTCTTGTTCTCTTTTTGTTTTCTATTTCTTTTCAAAGTTGAGTGAGTTTTGATCTCTTTGCTGTGATACCACTTTGACAAAGAGGAGGATTCGTGTTGGTTTGATTCACTCTAAAGACCTGAGGAGCCACGAACAATTACAAACACAAAGGAAGGCACTTCCTAAGGTATTCTCCTTCTCTATTCAAGCTTAAACTAGGTTTTCATATGGGT
Source organism: Liquidambar formosana (assembly GCA_039720395.1). NCBI lineage: Eukaryota > Viridiplantae > Streptophyta > Magnoliopsida > Saxifragales > Altingiaceae > Liquidambar > Liquidambar formosana. The sequence goes on along the minus strand of CM077831.1, from coordinate 11,501,402 downwards.
TAGGCTTATTGCATGTTAAAGGTAACTTTTTTATCATGTATTAACACTCTAGCTAGTTAATATACATGGAATATCTATTGTTTATCTACTGTTTAGCATGCTTTAGGGCTGTCCTTTAGGTTTTTAATGCATAGTTATGATTCTTGTGCTCCTGTTTGTCCTTGTGCTAGGATTAGTGTCATTGCATGTTAGAGTTAGGATTTTCATCATGTTATATTGCTTTAGTTAGTTAATATGCATGATTTAATTTCTGTTTAGTTTGGTTTTAGCATGATTAAAGTATGTTTTGTATGTTTTTAAGCATATTTGTGAGTTTAGGGTTTTAGAGTCATTGTTTCGTGTTTGTTTTCATATAGCATGATAAAGTAGACTTTTTTATTGGTTTTTCTTCGTGTTTGCTGTATATGTTTTTCATATGGAGTAAACATGATAGTTTTGCATGCATATTAGTATGTTCTAGGGTTTTTATGCATGATATGGTTCTAGGAATATGTTAGGACTTATTATTGTTCGCTGTTTTTGCTATTGGCATGCTTAGTGGATGATTTTAGGTCATAATACTATTCTGTCCAGATTTGCATGTTAGTGTTTTCGCATGGTTTTGAGCACTTGTAAGGGTGCAAATAGGTGTGGTATTTGTCCTATGGCAAATAGGGCTGCTTATGTCTGAAATAGCTAATGTTTGGAGTAATTGCGCTCAGGTAAGTGGGTGTGAAGGTGCCCCAATTCGCCTTTCTTCCTTATCCCTTCTCTTCTCCCTATTTAGGGTTAATTTTTAATATGATCCTATGGTTTAATTAGAGGTTTCCTTCATAAACAAAATTCTGGTTTTTATTAAGGTTTCCATTTTGTGGATTTCTTTCCTAAAATCAAACTTTCTATCAATTCTCTTTTGATCAAATAAGGAAACCTAGGGTTTTTACCATAGGTTTGTATTAGGATTTAACCTTAGTTCTAATCAAACTATGTGGACTTTGATCCATGTATTTCGTTGCATGGTACGTAGGCGCTCTTCGTGAGGCTCAAGTCCGTTCTAGGATCCAAGCATCCTAGGTTTATTTTTGTTTTGTTTTCTTCTTTTTCTTTTTCTGTTTTTATGTGCTTATTATGCATGGATGGATGAATGAAATATATGATATGCATGCAATTCTTGTGATGATATACTTGCTGATTTTTGTATGGAAAGATCTTGATTTAGCCCAAATGAACTGAGAGACCGAAAGGGTGACATGGGTGCCTATAGGCTTTGCCTAGAACCTTCCCATGTCATAACTTAGCCTCCGAATCCCCGATTTCTTTGGTTTTCAAAAGATTGGTTTTTGCCTTTCCTTTTTTTATGGAGTCATTCAAATTGTTTTCCTAAAACAAACTATTTTTAGGGTTTTCCTTGTTTCCTTTAAAAAATAAGGTGGCGACTCCTTTCCTTTTTCTTTTTCAAACCCATTTTCTTTCAATCCCTTGTGGGCCCAATTTCCGGGGTTCACAGTTTGGCGACTCCACTGGGGATGTTGTGGGCTAGACTCTATAAAGTTTAATTGGGCTAAGTTAATTTCTTATGTTTAATTAAAATCAATCACATTGCATCCGTTTGATTGTGTGCTTTCATTTATTGCATTGTGTGCGCAAACTCTTGCATGCTAGGATCGATGTCCCTCGATGTATCCTTGCCAACGATCGGCCTAGTCTCAACCTTGGTTTTCCTGATTCCATGTGTTGGGGCGAAAGCTATCAACCTCTCTTGCCTAGTACCCTTGGGTATATTAAATGAGTTAATCACGTACTGCTGGACCCACGCGGCGTTCCTGATGCCACATGTGGTTAGGTATAAGGATTGCTCAAGCAAGTGAAGGACCCTAGCCTACCCTTATCATTAGTCCATATAGACAGACTTGTAGGACACTACGGTCTCAGCTTTATGCACCCACAATTGTTTGTAATGATGCTATGCCGTGTTTGTGGTGTGAGGCTTTATATCTTATGCCCTTAACATAGACCTTTAAACCCTAGCCTTCGTTAAGGCCATGGGTTAGGAGGAATAAATTAAGGAAATAGGATTTAAAGCTATGTTTGTGATGTGCTAGTCCTAGGGGATTAATTAAACCTAATTGAAGGACTCTATGCCCTATTCTTTAAAACATACCCTTAATCCATGACCCCTGTAAAGGTAATTGGATAAAAGGAATGAATTAATTGAACATGGTGTAGAGACCGAGTTCATTAAGGAAAATATGGAGGTTTAGGACAAGTCCTTAGGCTAAAGGTTAAAACTTTTCTATCCATAGACGTGCTGGCTTGGATCCGCAATCCACAAGGGCGTCTAGTGAGTGTTGAGTCTACCCATCAGACAGACATGGCCGACGAAAGAACTAGTGAGGGGCACTTTGACCTTGAGGCTTGCCTGAAAGCCATCATGGCCAAGCTTGACCATACCGCCGAGACATCCGATACCGCATTGAAAATGGCTCAAGAGAACCAACAGAAGATGGCGGATCTTGAACAAAATGGCTCTAAGGCCCATTCCTCGGGTATACCTCATGGGGCTGGCACCGAAGAGGGACCTCAATCCAATGAGAACACCAAGACAAGGGGGGAAAGTAGCTCGAAACCTGAGGTCACCAACCTAGAAGGGGAAGCCAAGGGGAAAGGTACTAGCAGTGATTCCGTGTTAGCTAGCAAGGTAGAAGCTTTGGAGAGAGCCATAAAAGGGATTCGCAGGGCTGATGACATGGTCGATGTGCGGACTCTATCCCTGTTTCCAACGGCTCGTATTCCACTACAATTCAAGATGCCGGAGTTAGAAAAGTTCGATGGGACGGGTTGCCCTAAGACTCATTTGAAGATGTACGTGCGAGCTATGCACCCTCGAGGGGCTACTGACGAGCTTTTAGCTCAAATGTTCCATGAAACCTTGGCCACTTCTGCTTTGAAATGGTTCTTATCCTTGGATGAGAATAGAACCCGGACTTGGGAAGATATATGCAATGAGTTTTCAGAGCACTACAAGTATAACACAGAGGTGGACGTTACTCGAAGGGACCTAGAAACTACCAAGCAAGGGGCTTATGAAACTTTCTCCGCTTACATTACAAGGTGGAGACAAAAGGCGTCGAGAATGACGGATAGGCCGAATGAGGAGGACCAAATTCAGTTAGTGGTTAAGAACCTGCTGCCCGTGTATCACAAGCACCTATTTGCCCACTATTTCCCAAATTTCAAAGCTCTCATTGGGGCTGGCACGCAGGTTGAAGATGCTATCAATGATGGGACAATCAAGACTGAGGAAGTGAGGAGTCGCAAGACAAACTTTACTGGGAAGAACAATGCCGAGGTCAACACCATAACTCAACCAATCCAACCCTTTTCTCTTAATGATGTCAACCCACCTCGCCAATTCACTGACCTATTCATGCCACTCGAAAGAGTCCTTGAAAAGCTCATAAGTCGTGACCTATTGAAGCCACTCGACCCAAGACCCCCACCAAATCCCTTACCCAAGAGCTACAATGAGAATGAGTACTGCAAGTACCACCAATCCAAAGGCCATGCCACCAATCGCTGTATTCGCCTTCGCCACCAAGTCCAAGACCTCATTGACAAGCAAGTCATTCACCACCAACTCGTCCAAATGTCACCCGTAATCCTCTCCCATCACACAACAACACACCCCCACCTAACACCATAAATGCCATTGGGGTTGAATCCTCTCGCCCTCGCCATCCCATAAGACAATACACTCCGCTCCCCATGACCTTAACCCGTCTCTTCACCATTTGCCGCAATAACAGCCTTATCATGCCACTTCCACCAAAGCCAAGACCATCAACCCCTCACCAATATTGCCAATACCATCGTGCACCCGGCCATGACACCGAGGCTTGTTCTATACTAAAGAAGATCATCCAAGACCTCATTGACCAAAAGGTTTTGTTGTTGCCAAAGAAATCTATCCAACAAGAGCTGAAAGAAAGATATGAAGCAGGGGATCCTCAGGTTGGCCTATTAGGTGAAGCGTCGGGGAAATATGATTACTATGTGCTGTACTCAAGCCTAAGTCCGATATCAGATGAGCCGATAGTCCCTTCAGGTTGGGATGACTTGCCGACAGAGATGGAGAGCATTGACATGATAGAATGGGATGACTTAATGAATGACTCCGAGGAAGTCCATGACATATGGGCTAGCGATGATGAGTTGGACCATATAACCAGAGGGGGTCGCCATTTCAAGCCTCCCCACCTAGAATCTGAAAATCCGTTGGAAGATTTGGAAGGGCAGAGGCGTCCTAGCTTGCAAGAAGAAGAGGATGAAGTGCTTAGGCAGCTGAAGAAGACCAATGCCAACATTACTATTTGGGGCTTGCTCATGGCCTCGCATAAGCACAGACAGACCGTGTTGAAACTGTTGAATCAGATACAAGTGCCTGTTGACACATCCCCCGAGGGATTGGTACATTTGGTGAATCCAACTCCCAAGAACTCAACCATCGTGTTCACCGATGTAGACCTACCTAAAAGCGGGCCGAGCCATTCTCAAGCTCTCTATGTGACCGTTGACACTATGGGGAAGAGGGTTCCCACCGTTCTTATCGACAATGGGTCCACACTGAATGTATGTCCTCTCCGAACTGCCACTGTTTTGGGTTTGGGACCCACTGATTTCACGCCATCTGGGCAGACCGTAAGAGTTTATGACAACACCCGCCGAGAAGTAATAGGGGTAGTTACTTTGCCTCTTATCATGGGACCCACTGAATTTAGGGTAGAATTCCAAGTGTTGGATGTGCCGTCATGTTTCAACTTGTTGTTGGGCCGACCTTGGATCCATCCTGCTGGGGCTGTGCCATCTTCACTCCATTAAAAGGTGAAGTTTCCTTATGAAGGAGCCATAGTAACACTTCAAGGGGACTATGAATTGAAACTCGCAGGTGTGCCTATATGTGAGATACAACCTGAATCAGCAGTGATACCGCTATCTGGGTTTGACTATGTCCAATGCATTGAAAAAGAGCTCGAAAAGGGTGAATTAATACCCTTGGACTTTTGCCCCCATGGCAACTTGCACGTTGGTGAAATAATGAGAAAGATGAGTTTCTTTCTAGGCATGGGGCTAGGGCATCGCCAACAAGGGATCCCTACGTCTATTCAAAGCCGTGTCACCTCATACACCTTCGGGCTAGGATATGAGCCCTCTAGAAATGATCATGCGGAAATGCTGAAGAGGAACAAAGAGAAAGTAAGAGCCAAAGCCGAGGGAAGGGTGCCAGACCTGAAGATCTCGCCATATCGACCTACTTTGAATGGTTACTTCGTCAAAGAAGGGGATGATTTTCTATATTGCGGGTTTCCAGAGCCCACCTTTGACCAAGCTACCAAGATCCGAGTTCCGGGTTTTGAAATCTTCTTCACCGAATGGTATCCAATCACAGCTGAAATGGTGGATGATGATGCCATCAATGATTAGTTCTGGGAAAAGAAAGAGGAGGACTGGGCAGAGAACCTTGATGCAGGGGCTATGACTGAAATGTTCCAAAATATGATCCTCACCGTGGAAGACTCGACCATTGAAGAACTCCAGGGTTCGTCCATTAGCCATGCTACCTTGCCACTCCTGAATTGGTACCTTGAGTGTGGTGTCGTTGCGGAGATCCATGAAGAAGAAGACCTTGGCCTACCTGATAGCAGCTTGTAGGTGTCTTAGTTTAGTAATATTTCCCTAATTCAATAAGATGTATCTACTTTACTCACTTTGTGGAGTCATAGTATTGATACAGATTTGTTTGTTTTCCTTCTTTCTTTTGTGTGTCATTCCCATTATTCCTAGTCAATAAAGTGTGCTTTCTTTCTCTATATATGCAGTGTCTTTTTTCTCTCCTCTATGGATATTTATGGCATGGATATAGATCCTAGGAACGATGTCCCCCCGGAGCTCGTTGAGCAAAGGAAAAGGGGCATCACCGAACCTAATATGGATGAATTGGAATTAATCAACTTAGGGACGAATGAATTGCCAAGAATAGTTAAAATTGGGAAAACCCTCTCCCCCGTTGAAAAAGAAAAGATGATCTCCCTCTTGAAAGCCAACATTATGGCTTTTGCATGGTCTTATGAAGACAGGCCTGGCATTGACCCCGATATTGTGCAACACTATATCCCCACCAATTCCCTAAAGAAGCCGGTAAAGCAGAAACTCAGAAGATTAAAACCAGAATGGGCTCTAAAAGTAAAAGAAGAGGTAACTAAACAACTAGACGCGGGTTTCCTCCAAGTTGTGGAGTACCCCGAGTGGCTGTCGAATATAGTGCCTGTGCCTAAAAAAGATGGGAAAGTAAGGATGTGGGTCGATTTCCAAGATCTGAACGCCGCGAGCCCTAAGGATGACTTTCCTTTACCCCATATCGACGTGTTGGTGGATAGTACAGTGGGACATGCACTCCTCTCCTTCATGGACGGATTCTCCGGGTATAACCAGATAAAGATGGTGCCTCAAGACATAGAGAAAATAGCCTTTATCACGCAATGGGGAACGTACTGTTACAAGGTAATGCCTTTTGGCTTAAGAAACGCTGGGGCTACTTACCAAAGAGCAGCTACGACCCTATTGCATGATATGATCCATAAGGAAGTCGAGGTTTATGTCGATGATATGATCGTGAAGTCCGTGGATAGAGAAGGGTATTTTAAGGCGCTAGAGAAATTCCTAGAGCGAGCAAAGAAGTACAATCTCCGTCTAAACCCACAGAAGTGCGCTTTTGGTGTCACTGCAGGCAAGTTATTGGGGTTTATGATCACTCAGAGAGGTATCGAAGTGGACCCAGGGAAGATAAAAGCTATTGTGGAGATGGAGCCGCCTAGCACTGAGAAGCAGATCCGGGGTTTTCTGGGAAGAGTTCAATACATAAGCCGATTCATTGCCAACTTAACCATGGTTTGCGAACCAATCTTCAAATTGCTTAAGAAAGGTGTGCCAAAAGTATGGAACGAAGAATGCCAAGAGGCCTTTGAGACCATTAAGAGATACTTGAGCAATCCTCCAATCTTAGTTCCCCCACGGCAAGTTGCGCCGCTTTTGTTATACTTAACGGTCACCGAAACCGCGACGGGGGCTATGTTAGCTCAATATCTCGAAGGGTCTATAAAGGAGAATGCCATCTATTACTTAAGCAAGAAAATGACAGACTATGAAGTGAAGTACAATGCGATTGAAAAAGCTTGTGTGGCACTAGTATGGGCGACGCAGAAACTCCGACACTACATGATGTCCTTCGAAGTGTTCTTGATAAGTCGCATGGACCCGTTGAAGTACCTGGTAGAAAGGCCAGTATTGTCATTCAGAACTGCTCGATGGTCAATTCTCCTCAATGAATTCGACATCAAGTACATGAATCAGAAGTCTATCAAGGGAAGCGTCATCGCAGACTACCTAGCCAGCTGTCCGGTGTCATCATCCGCTCCGTTCAACGATCAATTCCCAGATGAGGACGTGCTAGAGATTGGTAGAAAAACTTGGAGAGTATACTTCGATGGGGCAGCCAATAAGAAAGGTTATGGGATAGGAGTCCTGCTGGTCTCACCCGAAGAGGCATTTACACCGTTAGCGGTCATGTTGGGGTTCGAAGCTACCAACAACATTGCTGAGTATGAGGCCTGTATCCTAGCACTGAAAGCGGCACTTGAATTGGGGATCAAAGAATTGGAAGTTTTCGGGGACTCAGCACTAATCATTTGCCAGATAAAAGGGGAATGGAAAACTCGAGATGAGAAATTATTGCCTTACCATGCCTACCTGGAAGCTCTAACCAAGGAGTTCTCAGAGATAGAATTTAACTACCTTTCAAGGAACAAGAACCAGTTCGCCGATGCCTTGGCGACCCTAGCATCCATGGTGGAGATACCTGAAGGGGGAAATGTGAAGCCGTTGGTGATAGAATGCCGAGACAAGCCTGTGTACTGTTGTGCAATTCGAGGAGGAGAGGTAAATGATGGCCACCCGTGGTTCCATGGCATAATGAAGTTCATTGAAGAAAGGGAGTACCCAGAAGGAGCATCTCGCATTGATAGAAAAACCCTAAGGCGATTGGCAAGTCACTATGTACTTTGTGGAGGAAAGCTATATCGAAGGTCATACGACGGGATCCACCTGCTGTGTGTCACCGAGGAGGAAGCCGAGCATCTGATTAAAGAAATCCATGAAGGGACAGGGGCTCCGCATATGAATGGCTATATGTTGGCTAAGAAAATCATGAGGCTAGGCTACTATTGGTCCACCATGGAAAGAGACTGCCACGCACATGTCAAGAAGTGCCATAAATGCCAACTGTTCGCCAGTGGACAACATTTGCCTTCTATGCCTTTAACGAGTATGTCATCACCTTGGCCATTCGCGGTATGGGGGATAGATATCATCAGACAGATCAAGCCAAAGGCATCAAATGGGCATGAATACATCCTGGTCGCCATCGACTACTTCACTAAGTGGGTGGAAGCAGCGTCCTTCAAGACCTTGAATTCCAAGAAGGTAGCACAGTTCATACAGCACAGCATCATCTATTGATATGGGGTACCGCATGAAGTTATCTCAGACAATGGCCAGTACTTTCAGAAAGAAACCCATGAGCTCTTGCAAAAGTATGGCATAGCCCACCATCTGTCGTCACCATACCGTCCTCAGACTAATGGAGCGGTGGAAGCAGCTAACAAGAACATCAAGAAGATACTACAGAAGACTGTGAACTCACACACAGACTGGCATGAGAAGTTGCCATTGGCTCTATGGGGTTACAGAACATCAATAAGGTCATCAACAGGGGCTACCCCTTATTCTCTAATTTATGGAATGGAGGCCGTGTTGCCAGTTGAATTGGAAGTTCCTTCACTAAGAGTTGCCGTGGAGAGCCAGATAACAGAAGTGGACTGGGTTAAGAGCCGCTATGATGAGTTAGCTTTGCTGGATGAAAGGTGTTTAAGGGCGCTGTATCATGTTCAGGGGTATCAACGGAGAGTTGCCAGAGCATTCAACAAGCATGTCAAAGATCGAGGTCTAAAGAAAGGGGATGTAGTGCTGAAAGAAATCAGAGCTCCAGTGTTCGATCCGCGGGGAAAATTCAAGCCAAGTTGGGGTGGGCCATACATTATCAAAGAGATATTGCCAGCAGGGGCTGTTCGCCTCATGGATTTAGATGGAATTGAGTTCGCTCGTCCAACTAATTTGAATCAATTGAAGAAATATCATGTTTGAAGCCTGCTAGGTTGAAAACCCGTAAGGGCGGCCTAGGCAAAAGTTAAGGCATAAGAACTACGTAAGACCTGATTCTCCATTCAAAAAAAAAAAAAAAAAAAAAAAAAAAAAAAAAAGAAGAAAAAAAACCATGGAGATACGTAGGCAACCCATAAAGTTACCTTGGGTGCGGTCTAAATCAAACAAGAAAATCCCAAATTTGATTTATTATTGGCAATTTATTCAAAACTAAAATTGATTGACATAGCAATTCATTGGTATTAAGTAAAAGAACTATAAATATGCCATAAATATCCTATTCTATTGAGTCTTCAGTTTTTCTTGGGCTTCTTTGCAGCTCGCTCTTCAGCTTTCTTCTCCTCTCTTGCATGTCTTCTTTTCTTCCTCAAGTCATGTTCATAAGCTGTTGTCACTGCTTCCATAATATCTTCTCTGCAAGATCCAAGTTCATTGTTCTTGATAAGTCCAAAAATCCTTTCTCTTCGAGTAGTCTCTCTCTCACCTAAATTGCTTTTCAACCATTCCTTATACTCGGGGCTCATCATATACGGACCATCAGTATTCGTAACTTGGGTTAGTATCAACTTGCTAGGCCATCGGTCCTTCGCCCAAGTCACTATAGAAAGACCCGCGGGCACCACAGGATAGTCACCTTTCAAGGAAGTAGGTATGGTTTGCATGGCACCCATCTGACGAAGAACCCTTAAAGGCCAATAAAAAGAAGTAGACCTCAGTCCTATGAGTCTCACCATGGCGCATCCAGAAGTCCGCAGAAGCACCTGGTCACTGCAGCCCCATATGAATACAAACCACTTGACACTCCTCCAAGAAAGGGTTTGGAAGTAACCTAGCCAATCTCTCAATGAAAATTGCCCAGGTAGTTCAATGCGGCGAAGGCAGTAATGCTGGGGCTTGTATGATGTAATGGCAACTGGTGACAAGAAATTCAGTCTTTCAAGCAACCACATCTGCAGTAGAATGGGGCTACCTCCTAAAGGAACCTTTGGGTCCTCATGAGTTTTATCCAAACCATTCAGGGTTTCAGCTAGCACCATGGGAATCAAGTTATGGCCCTTGGCAAGGAGAGGAATCAAGTCACAGATTTGAATGAGAACATGTGGAGTACCAGTGGAAATAAGGAAACGACTAATGAGGCAAAAGGCAAGAGCATGCTTAATAGGAAAGGTAAAATTCAGAATACCTTTACTATCACAAGCTAAAAAAGAGGTTGCCAATTTCATCAAGTCTACCATATGGTCCTTTACAAACGTAGAGGCATATTGTGAGTGAATCCCAAGTAGATTGGAGAAAGAAGTAAGATAGCTTGGGCGAGGAGTAGGGAGAATGAAAGGACCTACCGTTGAAACTCCATACAATGCACAGAATTCCTCCATGGTTGGGCATAGTTCTTCATAGTTGAAGCGGAACACATGAACTTGAGGATCCCAAAAATATGTAGCAGCAGTCAAGAGGTTCGTTTCAAGCCTCACATGCCTCAAGGAGAGCAATGGATCCAAGCCAAAGCACTTGAACTCAGATTTTGCTTCAGCACTCATAACTCTCAAAAACCCTCCTAAAAATTTGTCTAGAGCCTCCATAATTTCTAATGAATGAATGCAAGTAGGTTTAGGAACCTCTTGGATGTGTTTTTATAGGGAAAAGGTCACAAATCCAAGTTCAAATAGGAAAAAACCCATCAGAATAGGAAGTTTCCTATTCAAAGTGGGATTTCCGCTTTGGGCTCGGGTAACCACCCAGGCCTGGGCGGCTAGCCTCCCGAGGCCTGGTGGTCACCCAAGCCACTTTGTTTTGGTTTTGCTTCTTGCTTTGTCTCGCCTTGACGCGTGATCAAACCTCCTTCCAAATGAGATATTCAACACTTTTTGAGCTTAAAATCAATCAAATTCCATCTTGAAATCAATTCCTTGAATTGATTTTATGTTCAAAAGGGTTGAATATATTTCCCCTGTGTCATGCCAACTCAAGTGACAATGTGTTAAATCACTTTCCTCTTGCACCATGCCTGTTCAATCTTGATAAATTGATCATATATCCTCATTTCAAATCTTGATTTTTCATCCCACTTGGTTGAATATACTCATCACTTGAATATATTCTTCCATTTCAAAAGTGCATTCACTCTTTGAATATGCTTCTCGGTTTCAAATTCTCATTCCCTATCCTACTTGGTTGAATATATTCATCACTTGAATATATTTTTCCATTTCAAAAGTGTATTCACCCTTTGAATATGCTTCTCGGTTTCAAATTCTCATTCCCTATCCTACTTGGTTGAATATATTCATCACTTGAATATATTTTTCCATTTCAAAAGTGTATTCACCCTTTGAATATGCTTCTCAGTTTCAAATTCTCATTTTCTATCATACTTGGTTGAATATATTCATCACTTGAATATATTCTTCCATTTCAAAAGCATGTTCGCCCATTGAATATGCTTCCTAGTTTCAGATCCTCATTATCACTTACTTGGTTAAATATATTCATCACTTGAATATATTTCTCCATTTCAATGGTATGTTCATCACTTGAACATACTTCTCAGATATTTTGTCACTTACTTGGTTAAGTATATCCATCGCTTGGGTACACTTCTCCATTTCAATGGTATGTTCATCACTTGAACATACTTCTCAGATCAATTGTCACTTATTTGGTTAAGTATATCCACCACTTGGGTATATTTTTTCCATTTCAATGGTATACTCATCACTTGAGTATACTTCTCAGATATTTTGCCACTTACTTGGTTAAGTATATCCATCGCTTGGGTATATTTCTCCATTTCAATGGTATGTTCATCACTTGAACATACTTCTCAGAATATTTGTCACTTACTTGGTTAAATATATTCATGACTAGAATATATTTCTCCATTTCAATGGTGTACTCATCACTTGAGTACACTTCTCAGATTATTCTCTATCTTACTTGCTTAAGTATATCCATCGCTTGGATATATTTCTCTATTTCAATGGTATGTTTATCACTTAAACATACTTGTCACTTACTTGGTTAAGTATATCCATCACTTGGATATATTTCTCTATTTCAATGGTATGTTTATTACTTAAACATACTTGTCACTTACTTGGTTAAGTATATTCATGACTAGAATATATTTCTCCATTTCAATGGTGTACTCATCACTTGAGTACACTTCTCAGATTATTCTTATCTTACTTGGTTAAATATATCCGTCGTTTGGATATATTTCTCCATCTCAATGGTATGCTCATCACTTGAGTGTACTTCTCAGCTTACTTGGTTAAATATATCCATTACTTGGATACATTTCTCCATTTCAAAAGTATGTTCATCACTTGAACGTACTTCTCAGTCTTTTTCAATCATTAAGTATACTCATCACTTGAGTATATTTCTCAGCATCTTTTTCATCACTTGGTTAAATATGTTCGTGACCTGAATATATTTCTCCATCTCAAAAGTACACTCATCACTTGAATACACCTCTCAGATTATTCTTATCCTACTTGGTTAAAGATATCCATCGCTTGGATATATTTCTCCATTTCAATGGTATGTTCACCACTTGAGTATACTTCTCAGATTTCATTCTCAGATTACTTGGTTAAATATATTCGTGACCTGAATATATTTCTCTATTTCAGTGGTATACTCATCACTTGAGTATACTTCTCAGATATTTTGTCACTTACTTGGTTAAGTATATCCATCGCTTGGATATATTTCTCCATTTCAAAGGTATGTTCATCACTTGAATGTGCTTCTCAGATTTCATTCTCATCACTTAGTTAAATATATTCGTGACTAGAATATATCTTTCCATTTCAAAAGTATGTTCATTCGTAGTGGCTTGAATATGCTTCTCTTATCAATTCTCAACCCCCAGTGGTTTAAGTATACTCATGACTTGAGTACACTTCCTTATTTCAGTCTCAGGTTTTCAACCTCCCATCATTGTTGGTATCAGTGTGTGATTTCTCCGGGCTTTTTGGCCAAAAATGGGTTGTTCTTTATCATTGGTTCACAAGTGTAACTTGTTCGCCAATGAGGGGCTTCTGTCACACCCCATTTTTGCACCACCTTACTAGGGCTCGTCATTTCATGCATGTTTTTGTTTGGTTTTTGAGTCTAGTCACTTGCATTAGTTTTCTAGAGTCACAAGGACAATGGATATGAATTTTGGTTCAAATTGGAGTTGATCTTGAGGGATAATAAGAGCTTTTGTGACTTGAGGGGCATAATTGTCTTTTAAGTCCCAAACTTTTCATTTGACCTTGGAATGATCTCCAAATTGTCAATTGGAGTTCATATGGATGCATATGAGGTATTAAGTCCCGTGGCCCTGATGATGAGTTTAGTGTGGTTATTTACGGATTATCCTTGAAGAATTAGTGCGAATCACAGCATGAGATTTTTGGTTAAAATGAAAAGAAAATTATTTTATTAAATTAGCCATTTTTATCATGACACTAACACGTGTACATATGTGATGAGTGTGTGTACGCACATACGATACATGTGCATGCGTGTTAGCGGTCAGTCTCCCAATTTTTATAAAAGACAATTTCCTTTTCCTATTCAGATTAGAAGTCTTTTATCATTATAAAATACCTTTTGATTATTCTCCAAGGAAACCTAGTCCAGGAAGGAAAGGGAAACTCCAGATTTCAGCTATAAATACTCTCTTAATGTCTTTAAACAAGGGAGAGGAGAAGAGGGTTTGGAGGGAGTGAAATTCGTCATAATTCAGCAGCAGATTTTCTGAAAACCAGCAGTCGTATTTTAATCATAACTTTTTCATCCGAAGTCAGAATTTGATGAAATTGGTCTTGTTAGAAAGATAATTCAATTCTCTACAACTTTGTATTTCACAAGCTTTGTCCAAATCTAACGTTTTCATACCCAAAAACGCGATTGAAGTTGCTGCTGCTGCACAGTGACGAAAATCACTTTTCTTTTCTCTTGTTCTCTTTTTGTTTTCTATTTCTTTTCAAAGTTGAGTGATTTTTGATCTCTTTGCTGTGATACCACTTTGACAAAGAGGAGGATTCGTGTTGGTTTGATTCACTCTAAAGACCTGAGGAGCCACAAACAATTACAAACACAAAGGAAGGCCCTTCCTAAGGTATTCTCCTTCTCTATTCAAGCTTAAACTAGGTTTTCATATGGGTTAGGCTTATTGCATGTTAAAGGTAACTTTTTTATCATGTATTAACACTCTAGCTAGTTAATATACATGGAATATCTATTGTTTATCTACTGTTTAGCATGCTTTAGGGCTGTCCTTTAGGTTTTTAATGCATAGTTATGATTCTTGTGCTCCTGTTTGTCCTTGTGCTAGGATTAGTGTCATTGCATGTTAGAGTTAGGATTTTCATCATGTTATATTGCTTTAGTTAGTTAATATGCATGATTTAATTTCTGTTTAGTTTGGTTTTAGCATGATTAAAGTATGTTTTGTATGTTTTTAAGCATATTTGTGAGTTTAGGGTTTTAGAGTCATTGTTTCGTGTTTGTTTTCATATAGCATGATAAAGTAGACTTTTTTATTGGTTTTTCTTCGTGTTTGCTGTATATGTTTTTCATATGGAGTAAACATGATAGTTTTGCATGCATATTAGTATGTTCTAGGGTTTTTATGCATGATATGGTTCTAGGAATATGTTAGGACTTATTATTGTTCGCTGTTTTTGCTATTGGCATGCTTAGTGGATGATTTTAGGTCATAATACTATTCTGTCCAGATTTGCATGTTAGTGTTTTCGCATGGTTTTGAGCACTTGTAAGGGTGCAAATAGGTGTGGTATTTGTCCTATGGCAAATAGGGCTGCTTATGTCTGAAATAGCTAATGTTTGGAGTAATTGCGCTCAGGTAAGTGGGTGTGAAGGTGCCCCAATTCACCTTTCTTCCTTATCCCTTCTCTTCTCCCTATTTAGGGTTAATTTTTAATATGATCCTATGGTTTAATTAGAGGTTTCCTTCATAAACAAAATTCTGGTTTTTATTAAGGTTTCCATTTTGTGGATTTCTTTCCTAAAATCAAACTTTCTATCAATTCTCTTTTGATCAAATAAGGAAACCTAGGGTTTTTACCATAGGTTTGTATTAGGATTTAACCTTAGTTCTAATCAAACTACGTGGACTTTGATCCATGTATTTCGTTGCATGGTACGTAGGCGCTCTTCGTGAGGCTCAAGTCCGTTCTAGGATCCAAGCATCCTAGGTTTATTTTTGTTTTCTTTTCTTCTTTTTCTTTTTCTGTTTTTATGTGCTTATTATGCATGGATGGATGAATGAAATATATGATATGCATGCAATTCTTGTGATGATATACTTGCTGATTTTTGTATGGAAAGATCTTGATTTAGCCCAAATGAACTGAGAGACCGAAAGGGTGACATGGGTGCCTATAGGCTTTGCCTAGAACCTTCCCATGTCATAACTTAGCCTCCGAATCCCCGATTTCTTTGGTTTTCAAAAGATTGGTTTTTGCCTTTCCTTTTTTTTATGGAGTCATTCAAATTGTTTTCCTAAAACAAACTATTTTTAGGGTTTTCCTTGTTTCCTTTAAAAAATAAGGTGGCGACTCCTTTCCTTTTTCTTTTTCAAACCCATTTTCTTTCAATCCCTTGTGGGCCCAATTTCCGGGGTTCACAATGTGGGGCATGTTATACATTGGTATCGCATTCATCTTTTTAGGCCTATGTCAAGACAAATGTTACATGTTTGGCAGTAGGCATGCTATGTAGGTATTTTCAACCTTATTTTGTGCTCATGTCTAGAGGAATTACTATATGTTTATTTTTGAATATGGTTACATGTATTGGGGACTTTAACATCATGGTTAGTTAAGCAATATATATGGAGAATTACTTAGTTTGAATCACATACATTATGCATAGAAGACTACCAATTATTGTACAGCTGCTAAGGTATTATTGACTTTTTTTTTTTTTTTTGCCTGAATGGCTCTTTAACTTTAGATGTAATTGAAGTGCTTCTCTACAAGACTTTGGGTGAATGTTGTAGCTTGGCTTCATTGCTTGTCCTTCTTTTTTGTTCATCGGTTTCATAGAAAGGTTCATGTTACCTTGATAATAATATCCATAGTTCAGACAATTTTAAGTGCTTGCTGTTGTCCCAAGTAAATAACCCTAGAGGGGGGTGAATAGGGTTTTTAGCCAAATAAAAATTTAAATGCACAATAAAAAATCTGATTATTGCTAGAGCAAGAAATAACACAAGTATGCTATAATAAGAAGATGTAAGGAAAGAGAATGCAAACGATTTTAACGAGGTTCAGCTTCCCGCCTACGTCCTCGCCTCAAGAGCTCACTTGAGGATTCAAATCCACTTAACAATCTTCTTCCAAGGTGAAGATAAAACCTTTACAGCAGCAAGTGTTTTACTCAAACACTTAATACACAGCCTTCTTCAAAGGCTTCAAAGCCAAGGATTTTCACAACCCTTTAATACAAGATGATTTGTAGAGATATTTGAATACAAGAACTCTCTTCAAAGAGTAGATGATACAGTTGTACACAGCTCACTCAGCTATTGATTAATTTCACAATGAATGCTCACTTGATTTTCTAGGGCTTGAGAGTAATGGAATGTGATTTGTTTGTATTTTTCTCAATCAATACCCATAAATGAGTATAGGTGATGTATTTATAGTCCAAGGGTCCAAAATGACCGTTCTGTAACATTTAATGCCGGGAAAAGTGGTTTGGTGGGCAATAAATGCTTCAAACAACTCTTAGAAAACTAGCCGTTATAAGTCAGATCCAAAGGTTTCGGACGTCTGAGTTGTGACTTGGACGTCTGAAAATCACAGTAGCAATTTTCAATAAAAAGGACTTATCAGTGAAATCAATAGTTAGGTCATCTGAGTCTCATTTCGGACGTCTGAGGGATCATCTGAAAAAGTCAGTGTCCAAGGAGAAGCAATGCCAAGTTCTCTGGAATAGTTAGACGTCTGAGACATAGACTTGGACGTCTGATGGAACTTTCGGACGTTTGAGTGTCCACTCGGACGTCTGAGTTTCAATTCGGACGTCTGAGGAATCGTCTGAGTTTCCCAGTGATAAAAAGCAGAAATGTTTGGAACAAGTCTACCACTTTGGGATACAACTCAAAAAGCTTATGGTACCATTTTGGTACAAAAACTTAGTTTGTTTAGTTTGTAACCATTTAATATGTAAAAAGCCCATATGTCCTAAGTGAGCAAGGATTTTGAAATTAACCTTACATAAGATCCTAAGTTCTTACAATCTCACTTAAAAGAGCTTGAATTGCGTTCAGTTTGAATTCCATGATTCATTCGATGTAATGTGCCTTCTTTGAACTCCATGAACTTTCATTGTTGCTACTTATGAAGGGTATAGATGATACAGCCTATTAATCTCAAACTTACAACTTCATTAGCAACTTAGCAAAACATTCTTGCTTTGTTATCATCAAAATACATGGGATTGAACCCTTAAGTCCAACACTTGCCCTCTTATGCAAGTCATTCATCCCATGCTATAGTTGGGTTGGTGGCCCTATTCAAGTTTACGTAGTAGCAGTAGCATCAAAAAAAGAGAAAAAGAAAAAAGAAAAAAAAGGAAGACGAAAATAAGAGCTAGCAGCACAAATATGTCCATCTATACTTGGATGGGTTTTGAGTTTGCTTATGATTTGCCTTTAAGTAAGATTTGAAGTTTATAAAAATTTGCATTCATTTGTTTGAGAGTTAAATAATTTAAAAAACCAACTGGCCAAAAAAAAATTTATTTACTTTATGAGGGTAATATGGTAAAATACCTCTTTGAACTTTTATCCCTTCTTCTTCATCTTCCTTCTTACCAAACAAAGAGGGAGGAAAGAAAGCTCCTTTCCATCCTCCCTACCAAACAATAGGAAGGAAAGAAGATTTCCTTTCCCTAGGGATGGGTTTTCCATTCCTTTCCCTTTTCCTTTCTTTCCTCCTTTCCATCCCTCCAACCAAACACAGTGTAAACCTTCTATCTGCTTCTAACACCAAACCCAAATGGAGTTTGTAACGGCATGCACCAAACTCCAAAACCAGTAGCCTTTTTTGTTACAAATTTTTTTTAACTTCATCTCTTTGGCATCTTACAAGTTGGTATTAAAGCAGATAAACTGCAATACGTGAAAACAGAAGAGGAGAAGTAAAGAAAAATGCAGAGAGGATAGACAATTTCGCCACCGAAAAACCTCCATTAAATCTGGCAGCAAAATCTTCCCATTAAAAAAAAATCACCATCACCATTAAAACAAAAAAGAACCCAAAAAAAAAAAAAAAATTCTAGTTTTTCTCTGGCAAAATTTTTTGGCCACACAAACCCATTCCCCATTACCACTGTCGAAATCCCCACATAAAACCACACCATCACGATCACAACAAACCCCTTCCAAAAATGCCCATATTCTTGATGATGCATATAGACCAAATTTGAGCAATTGCATTGGAAAATTTGAATTGGGTTTGTCTCCATTTGATCACTGGGAAAAATTTCCAATTGGGTTTGATTGGCTCTCGTTAACGCAAAATGGGTTTGAGCTTTTGAGGTGCCAAAACATGTTGGCATGCTGTTAGTAGAGTTTGGGGACTTTAAGAGAGAGCTCGATTAGGGATGGTGATAAAAACATTTGGCGTTTGAAAAAAAAGGGTTCGATTGTTGGCTATAGACCTTTAATTGTTTTTTTTTTTCTCCTTTTCTTTTTTGGTGCTCTTTCTTTATGACCACAAGAGGACTGACTATTATGCAATGGGAGGTAGGTCTAGATCCACACCTTCTGCTCCTTGTAATACGAGGAAAGACGAGAGTTGATGTTTTATCCTATGACTCTATGAGGAAGAAACACATTCTCAAAGAGGAGTGGGGTCTTCCATCAAACTGTGACACGACCATGTAGTATCATGGGCCAATAGGAGAGGAGGAAAGTGGGATTGTAGGCCAAAAATTACTATGATAATCCTACTGTCCTCTTCTTCTATTGGCTTGTGACACTAGATCAGCCCTGTGGGGTGGGGTATAAATGTCATTATTGGGGATGAATTATTGGTTGGGAGTGGGAGAAGGCATTTGGGGAATGCGAATAGTGCTGGCCAAAAAGAAAATAAAACAAAACAAAAACAAACAAATACAGGAGGTTTTCATGAATTTCTGCAATATAGGGGTTGATTGAATCAACTCATTGTCTTCAACACCTAATGTTATGAAGAAATTCGTTATTTTTTAAGGACCTTAGTAATGAATGCCCATTCCAATATGTTGTATGTTGGCTCGTGGAATTGAATAGGAACAAGAGAGGAGAGTAACAAGATGGGTTAATTTCAACATTATACGTGAAAATGAAGTAGGAAATAAAAATGCATTCCCATTGTTGCTACCCCCAAAAACTCGGGAGGGAGACCCTGTTGGGGCGGATCTCTCTCCCTTGTCTTTCCCATGGTGTGGGTAATGACTTGGTCGTTGGGAATGTGCTTGGATGTGCCCTGTGTGGTGCGCATGTATTATTGTGGGGTTTCTTATTGGATGGTGAGTGAAAGTAAAATGGTTCGATAACTCTTTTAGGGGTGCCTTTCTTTTGTTTAACTTTGTGAGCATAATTACGAAAAAGAAAGACTTGGAGTCCCCACCTACTATATATTTAAAGACATGAAAGGTCGTCTCTAAGGTCTCTGATTAGTCCTTATTATTTCAAAATTGAATGACTCCTACATGGTGGTCTGCAAACAAAAGATCTAGGTAAGGAGGACATGTTATGAGTGGGGAAGATATTAGCACCCTACCACATCCGTTAACGAACAGTTGCCTTAAATTATGAACTTTATTTAATTAAACCCATTCTTGAAAATGAAATCCTTACTCGAGGCTAGAAGTTCTAAAGCAAATATATCATCTTAGGTTGTGACATTATTTAGGCCTTATTTACACTTATCTAAGTGATCGGGTAGATTCTAGAGTTTGAAAACTTGGTATCATCTCTTAGATAAATGAACCATTTTTTTATAAAAGACAATAAAAATTGAAACTTTAAGAAACTACAAGAAAAGAAACATCATGGGTTTCTTCAAGGTAACCCCATCCAACCATATTAGGACACCTCAGGATTCTCAAAGAACATAGCTTGTTAATGAACCCCTTAAAATCAAGAAAATCATGGCTTTTTATAAAAGTTTAAGATTCCTGATTAATTTTATTTTACTTTTACCTTGCATTTAGTAAGGTTTTTCATGGTAGCTCTATCCCTTTTTGTCGGGACACCACATTATCGAGTCATGACTAGCCTCTACTTTATCAATCCTAGCCTCGAGTTTAAAAATGGACAACTTGTTGGAAAATGTAGATCAAACTACTTTGCTCAACTGAACCCTTGTTTTGAAAAAGTCTACATTTTTAAAGAGGTTGTAAAAAGTTTATGGGTTTTATTGAAGAAGGTCTTTAAGACTTACCAAGTTTAACAAGTCTCTACTGTCACACCCCATTTTTGCACCACCTTACTAGGGCTCATCATTTCATGCATGTTTTTGTTTTCCTTTTGAGTCTAGTCGCTTGCATTAGGTTTCTAGAGTTACAAGGACAATGGATATGAATTTTGGTTCAATTCAGAGTTGATCTTGAGGGATAATAAGAGCTTTTGTGACTTGAGGGGCATAATCGTCTTTTAAGTCCCAAACTTTTCATTTGACCTTGAAATGATCTCCAAATTTTCAATTGGAGTTCATATGGATGCATAGGAGGTATTTCTAGGTTTAATTTGATGAATCAATGGTTCGGGATTAAAATGGCTCGATGTAGTTCAAGTTGGTTAATTGACCTTTCCTTGGGTTAGCTCTAATTGACTCACAATCACCAACTAAATCTTTTCAAATTGACTTTCATTAGTCATCATTTTACCCCCAAAAGTATTTTATGAAGTTCAATTTGGTTTGACCCTATGTGCATGCCTATGCTTAGCAAAGGTAGAGCATAGTGGTTAACTGTCTTGTTTAAACCTAACCATGCCCCCATGGTTAGTGGTTTTCACCCTAAAATGTTCAAAAACATATTCCTCATCGAAACACGGTCGTTTTGGCTTTTGTTTCATCAAAATCGGAGTTAATTTGCCCCCTAAAACACTTCTAGAAGAATTAGGAGGCAAAATAGAAGAAAAATCTGAAGTGGGCTCGGGTGACCACCCAGCCCCGGGCGGCTAGCCGCCTGGGCCCAGGTGGCTAGCCGCTTAGGCCCTGGTGGTCACCCGAGAGCACTTTCCTATTTGCTCTATGATTCCTTGCTGAAGCGGACTCTTGCCTATTTTGACGTATTTGGGCTCTTTTGGACGGGTTTCCTTCTAATTTTTGGTAACCCCTGAGTTACTTAAGCCCCAAGGGGGTCTCTAATAGCCCTTGGATTAATTTTTAGGGTTTTAATCCCAGCCATTGGTTAATCCTAATTGAAGTCTATAAATACCCTCCTATGCTTCAGCACAAAGGGAGCCACTTTATGCTTAAAAACCTAAATGTTTGAGAGAGAATAAGAGAGAGAGACTTGAAGGAGAGTAAGAGGACCTGCTGTAGCCTTGGAGAGCATTGATTGAAGACATCCATAAGAGCAAGAAGGAGTCCATACAGCAGCAAGGAAGGCTTCCCCTAAGGTATTCTCCTTTCTATTCAAGCTTAAACTAGGGTATCATGTAGGATAGCTCTATCGCATGCCATGCTTATGATTTCTACCATGGATTGAGGTTTCTATAAGTTAATACATGTGATAATAATGATGTTCATGATGGGTTTTGCATGCTTTAGAGTTAGTTCATGGGTCTTAATGCATAGGTGTGATTCTTGTGCTCCTGTTGTCCTTGTGCTAGGATAGTGTTATCGCATGCTAGAATTAGGATTGTTGTCATGTTTTATTGTTTTAGTTAGTTAATATGCATGATTTAGGTTCTGTTTAGTTTGGTTTTAATATGTGTGGAGTATGTTTTGTGTGTTTTTAAGCATATTTGTGAGTTTAGGGTTTTAGTGTCCTTGTTTTATGTTAGTTTTTATATAGCATGTTAAAGTAGGTCTTTCTATTGTTTTTTTCTTCATAGTTGCTGTGTATGTTTTACATATGGAGTAAATATGATATTTTTGCATGCATGCTAGTTGATTTCTAGGGTTTTATGCATAATATGGTTCTAGGATTGTGTTAGGGCTTATGAAAGTTTGCTGTTTTTGTTATTGGCATGTTTAGTGGATGATTTTAGGTCATAATACTATTCTGTCCAGATTTACATGTTAGTGTGTTTGCATGGTTTTGAGCACGTGTAAGGGTGCAAATAGGTGTGGTACTTGTCCTATGGCAAATAGGGCTGCCAATGCTTGAAATGGCTAATGCTTGGAGCTATTGCGCTCAGGTAAGTGGGTGTGAAGGTGCCCCAATTCACCTCTCTCCTTAATTCTTTCTCTTCTTCCTCTTTAGGGTTATTTCCTAATATGAGTTTATGGTATAATCAAAGGTTTCCTTAACCAATAAAATTCTGGTTTTTGTTAAAGTTTCCATCTTGTGGAAGTGTTCTTAAACTCAAACTTGGTTTATCTATCATATTCAACTCTTTTGATCAAATAAGGAAACCTAGGGTTTTTACCATAGGTTTATATTAGGACTTAACCCTATTTCTAATCGAACTACGTGGACTTTGATCCATGTATTTCGTTGCATGGTACGTAGGCGCTCTTCGTGAGGCTCAAGTCCGTTCTAGGATCCAAGCATCCTAGATTTATTTCTGCTTTCTTTTCTTTTTTCTTTCTTTTCTGTTTTATTTGCTTATTATGCATGGATGGATGAATGGAATATATGATATGCATGCAATTCTTGTGATGATATACTTGCTGATTTTTGTATGGAAAGATCTTAATTTAGCCCAAATGAACTGAGAGACCGAAAGGGTGACATGGGTGCCTATAGGCTTTGCCTAGAACCTTCCCATGTCATAACTTAGCCTCCGAATCCCCGATTTCTTTGGTTTCCAAAAGACTGTTTTTGCCTTTCCTTTTTAAACATGGAGTCATTCAAATTGTTTTCTTAAAACAAACTATTTTTAGGGTTTTCCTCGTTTCCTTTAAAAAATAAGGTGGTGACTCCTTTTCTTCTCTTTCAAAACCAAACCCCCATTCTTTCTTCCCAACCCTTGTGGGCCCAATTTCCGGGGTTCACATCTACAAAAATAGTCCTTAATTCAAAATAGTGAAAACCATACACCAATCATGATAAAAAAATGCATCTTTATTAAATAGAACTTAAGATCAATACAAGGGAGGGGTGACGATAGTATTCACCTACATATACTACATAAAAGTGAGTAAATCTATATCTATTCTTTTAGATCGAAGCTAATATGCATGATATGCTAAGAAAACAAGAAACTTGATAAAGGAGATGAGTTAGGGATAGAAAGATGCAAACTTTTCAAGTACCTTACTCTTGAGAAGGAAAAATGAGAAATAACGTTTGGGCGAAAGGATCACCATTAAGTTTTACCGTGATTAGTAGAAACTTGGCGAATATCCTTCCTCCTTTTTCGTCTTTGTTGAGATGCAAAAGAGATTCCTCATTGAGCTTGAGATGAGAGGGCTTTTTCAAGTTAGGAGACATTTGGAAGATGGAATGGGAGAGGTTTTCCTGGTTTAGTGGGGGAAGATGGGGATTTTGTAAGCTTAGAACATAAGAAAGTGGAGCTAGAGAGAAATGGGCAGAATTTCAGAGCTTGGGGGAGGGATCTAGTGCTGGAAGACGGATCCTAATGCAAGAGGAGATGGCTATATTTATAGAATAGCCCCCTGCCCTTACTCGCACTATTTGCTATAGTGCGAGTTTGGATAGGTGGAAGCATTTAATGCTTTGTCCCCTACTCAAGTGCCTTTTTGTTACTTTGGTTGATGAGGAATTGGACTGTTATGGCTGATTAAGGAGTACACCTTTTCAATTGCTGTTATTTCTTTCTCATAATCATTTATGTCTTTAGGTCTTTGCAATTTGTGCTAGAAATGCAGGGAATGCTTTTGGTTATGTGTACTTGGTGAATGGATGAAGGTTGGAGTAATATTTACACTTCCACTTTGTTTGCCTTTTATTTTCCCCCTTTTTGGTCATGATTTGAGTATGTGTTTCCATCATTTAAAGTGTTACATATGCAACATTTGTCAACACATCAACACAATTTTGATATGTCAATATTTCTTATGCATTATATGTGTTTTTCTTTTGAAGTATCTAACTTTAATGTTGTTGTCGATTGCACTTTCAATTTGAGAAATATGATTTTATTTTTTTCATCCCATGATCCACATGCTCCTTGCTAAGTGTTTTTTTTTTTTTTTTGCAATTTAGTTAAGAAAAGATATGGCTCTTTCCACTTTGAATTTGAAAGTAAAAAGTATGTTGCTTCGACAGGTTAGTGAGGGAGAAAATTTTTGACTCCATAAAAGTAAAAAAAAACTTCATCTCCTTTATTTTGTCATGAAACAGATAACTTAGTTTCTTTAAAAGAACATAGCGTATAAAAGTTTGTCACCATTTAATCCATGTGTTCAAATTGTTAAACTCTAATTAGAATTATTGTGTTAATGAGAACATGTAGGAAAAAGGAATGAAAAAAATTAAAACTTTGAATCTTTATTCTTTATGTTACTTCAATATAGTTGGTTGTAGTTTTTTAACATAATCTTTAAAGCTTATTATTTATTGATAGGTATGGGATCATTAGAGTATTCTATTTATGTTGCTTGAATATAAATTAAGTATATGCTCTTTGACAAATGCTTTGATGAGATTAATTAGCTTATATGGAAACAAAAGGAAACTACTGTTAGACATGCCACTGGTAATCAATGTGATTTTTTAAATTTGTTGGTAATGTGTTACCTTTGTATTTGACATGTTTTTTTCTCATTTTTTTTTTTTTTTTTTTTTTTTTTTTTTTGTGTGTGTGTGGCTTTTCAGGTACATGTATGGTAGAATATCTTACTACTGTGCTATGGGCTAATCAAAATTGAATAAGTTTTACATTATTGAGTTTAGATAGCGGGACTTATTGTACTGGGGTTTTTAATTTGGCAAATGACATATTTTAGCAAGCATTTTGTGTACATATTTACAAAATGTGAATATTTTGTTTCACAATTATTTTGCTACAGTCTTATAAGTTGGCAAGACTAAACATAACTTTACTATGTTGGGGAACTATTGGACAATTAGTCTCATTGTTCTAATAGAACAAGTATCCTACTAAACAAGACCAACAATTGATAATGGCATTTTTATTGTTTATATAAGGAGTTTAGATAAAGTTATTATTTAGTTTCCTGAGCATCGCTTAAGGTTTCAACTAGTTGTTGTAAAAAGCATAAGGCCTCCTTTATATATATATAAATTAATATATAAATTAAAAACTCTTGGGGCTTACGCCTGGCGCCTGGGGGTTTACATCTCACCCCATGGGAGGAAAAACGACACACCTTATGCCCATGCCTTTTAAAAGACTAGTTGCACCAACTAAGGGGCGAGGGGAGAGTTGAATAGCATACGTTTTGTTTCTTTATTATTATTCTTATGCTTAAGCGTATATTTGTAATTTTATTTAGAAGATGATATAAATAGGAAGATTACAAGGGAGAGAACCTTACGGTTGAGTCTCTCTCGTTCTTTCTCCTACATACTTAATATTTTTTTCTTCTTCTTCTATTGCTTTTCTCTTTGATTTACATATACATAAATCAACTATTATATGTTTGGTTTAGTGTGGGAAAAATGTCTTAAACTGCTTAAATTAAATTGGTTACTGGTGTTATTTGTCTACTGTACCTAAGTTCTTGTGTCCATGTTGGGTTTGAACCAAGATCTGTGGCCAAAGTCTAGCATGTATATTTAGCATATGATTTAGCACTCACAAGTTTTTATGACTACTATGATAACTTGTAGTATCTCGAGAATGTCAAGTATAAAATTCTCTTTTGTGTCTATTGTCAGTTCCTTATGCGCTTATTTATAAAAATTCATTCTCCAGTGTATTTGACTTAGATGCCTAATTTTTGCAGGTAGAGTAATACCTGAGAGTGTGATCCATAGTTATGGAACTGTTCTAAACGGGAAGCATATCCCTCTAAGCTATGTATGATAGCTTTCTATTACTTATACCATCTTGATTATTCTACACTCTTTTAGGCTTCTTGTTAATCTAAGGTCATTGCTTCAGTTCATCTGATCTTTACATTTATGACATGAAACTATGAAGTTTTTTTTATTTAAAATAAATGTATTCACACTATAACTTTTAATAAGTAATTTTATTTAACTAGAAGAAGTATCATTATATTTATAATTACCACTGCAAGGAATTGATATGGAAAACTATGTAGCGGAATACAATGAATAACTGTTGGCCCAGATAATCAACCCTAGAGGGGGGTGAATTAGGTTGATGTAAAATATATGCAACTTTAAAAAACTTTTGCAAATATAGTAAATTAAATAATGATGCAATTAGCACAATTAATGAAAGCAAATAAATAAGAAAGAGTTAGAGAAATCAAACACAAGATATAACGCGGTTCGGTTCTCCCGCCTACGTCCTTGCCTCAAGAACTCCGCTTGAGGGTTCTAAATCCATTAACCAATCTCTTTGCGGGTGAATATCAAACCCAATCTACTTGTGGGTGTAGATCAAATCTTTACAATAAGCAAATCCCCTTTACTTAACAAGGGTTATTCCCAACCCTCAATCTCTCAAAGATAGATGTGAATGAGATACAATAACAAATCCCTCTTGATAGGGAGAATAGAAAATTAAGTTCAACCTAATATGATATGAACAATGAAAGCTCAAGTATGTGGATCTAGGGTTTAATAATGGATATGAAGAGTATAATCATTTTCCTTTTGTTAATCCATACTCCCAAAGTGTTTGTGTTGGGAATCGAACAAGAGGGAAAAATTGAAGTGCGGAATATAAAAATTTTTCCTACGATTCCACAGCCCATGAATCTAACTATGCATAACACAAAATCAAACCCTAACTACGAAGAGGGTTAGAACACTTATAGAATTTTTGTCTTCTCCGTTTTGCTCCAAGCTTCGACTCCGGACTGCGGTGAATGAGCAGCCCAAGTGTGCTGCCTCCAACGGTATCCACACTTAGCTAGAGCTTCAAGTCCTTTCCTCATTTTCCTTGTTGTTGCTAGTGTAGGAGAAGAGAGGAGAGAGAGAGAGGGAAGCTAGAAATTCTGGCCAGCCCTTAGGGAGCCTCACTTATGATGATGTCACACATCATAGTGTGACTTATATAGTCCACACTAAGGGGGCCGGCCCCAGGGGGAAACCCTATTAGGGTTTTATGTAATTACTCTTAATTACACAATAACCCTTCTAGTTTATATTAAATACAAACTAAGCCTTTAAGAACTTTTCTTTTATTCACTTATGCCCTTTCTCTCATAGACCTTAAAGCTCTTCTTGCATGATTAGTGTGTGACCCATTGGGTTCACATCATTAAGTAGTAGGAATAGCACGAGATGTGCACAATGGAACTCTTTCCATTTAGGGTCTAATTGGAACTCCTTCCAATTCCCTAATTAATTATAACTCACTTATATCAATTAGGGCTTCTACTAACCATGAGTAACACCTAGCATATGGCTCATGGTGTGGTCCTTAATGAGGTGAATAGTCATTTACAAAGAACCCTTCTGTTATAGTTTATAGGTTACAATTGCATCCTTCCTTCAACACAATGTCTCCAATTGAACTAATAGGACATGGAAGTCTGTCAAGTCCCTAGTTCAATTACTTTATACTCATTCATAGATATCAACTCATTGATGAACTCATGAAACTCTTTTCATATTCATCCTACCATGGCCATGGATTTAATGAGTTATATTATGAATGCTATATGAGACATTCTCTCTCTTTTTTTTCCTGAGAGTGATGGATCCCTTGTTGATCACTCACATGCCTTCATACACATAGCAGTAGGGCCAATGAACACCTTTGCAAACCCCTGAATAGGATTTGCACTTAGTGTTATCAAACTTCTAAAGCTACATGCATAAGACAACTATGGTGTCTCAGGTCTAAGGATTACTTGTACCACTATAACAATGAGAAACTGATTGACAGGCAGGATAAAACTCCATTCAGTTTATTTCATATCTTTGGTCACATTCAGTGTACCTATTCTCGTAATAGGCACCCACTTGTTGGTTATAGTGTCTCCACACAAATAGCTTGAGACCAGCTATCCTCCTATAGAGTCAACCTAACAAGTGCTAGTCCTATGGTTCATTATTGTCCATCATAGTGAACCTTCAACTAGGAATGCGTTAGGAGTTTAGTACAGAGATATATCTACAGTCTCAAAATTACAACTCTTTGTAATTCCATATTCTCAACTCTAACTTCATGGACATATTATGTAAATATAAATGATGCATATAAACATAATAGAATAAGCCCTTTTATTAAATCAATAATAAATGCGACATACATAAATGAAATCAAATGATTGTTCCTAATCCCTAAACAATCATCTCTATGATTGGCTCTAGGGCATAATCCTAACAGTTTGGAACACTATAAATATAGGTTAAAATGGTTCATAACTGTTGGGAATGAGCCCATTCAAAAATAGAGCCGTTGAAGCACTTTTTGGGGCTTAGAAACTAGCCGTTATAGCGTCAGAATTGCAAATTCAGTCGACTGAAACACCAATTCAGTCGACTGAATTGGTAACTCAGTCGCTTAATTCAGGAAGAATCAGTATAACACATTTTCATCATTCTCTATTCAATTGAGTCGACTGATTTGACAAATGAGTCGATTGATTTGGGCAGAAACTAGTAAAAAGTGATTTTCTAAGAAATTTGATTAATTAAGTCCAACCAGTTTAACTTAGGCCTTATGCAAATTATAAAATCAATTGGTTCAAGGGTCCTAAGGTCCATCTAGGTCACTTGAGCTTTACCAATCAACCATTTACATGAAGTCCTAACTCTCACCTAAATACCCAAGTCTTCAATAACTTTAAGTCTTTTTTTGATGGGGCTCTTGAGAGTTGGAGTCTTCTCTTCTTTGAAGCTTTATACTTCTCTTGATCTTTCACTTGGTGAAGCCATTTGATTTGCCCTTGATCCCTTGCTTTCTTCTTGTTTGCTTTCCTTGTTCTCTTGGCTTTCTTCTTATGATAACTCATTTGAGTGTAGAAAGTCCTAACTTATAATGATCAACTTAATGATAAACATTAGCTCATAATTATCAATGTTTTGTTATCATCAAAATCACAATATATTCATGGAATGAAACATTGAGGCTAACAATCTCCTTCTTTTTGATGATGACAAACTATTGATGTTGATCATAATACAATAAGCATTAAAATTGTTGGAGGATAATAAATAAATACAATTATCATGCTCCTCCTAACAATATGCATAGTGATACTAATAATAGGGTATGTAATAATATCAATGCTTTTCATCAATATGCATCTACACCATTTAATGTGTGCATGATACCAAAAATATCAATAGTAAGATCATCATGCATTTTACATTAAGCTCATATTCTCCCCCTTTGTTATATTCTCCCCCTAAATCATATACTCATCATGTACAAAGAGAATATAACATCAATTACTCATTTTCTCCCCCTTTGACATCATAAAAAAGAATGATGTTCATAAATAGTCATGATAGCAAGAGAAAATGTATATTTAAGCTCACAAGTTTTCATAGCACACATGATATTCAAAATATCAAGAAGTCTAGCAATGAATAGCTTCAAAATCATCATGTGGATCATGCTTTCAAGTCTATAATGTGTATATAAGCCAAGATTTTGAAAAGAATAGATATCAATTGTTCAAATATCAACTGAAAAATGAAACCTTGGGTTAGCATGAATTTTTCATATTTTAAGTATTGAATCACATAAGACTTATAGAAAGAGATATGCAGTATTAGTCATTTCAAGCATCTATCTCATTAAAAGAGTATGTATCAAGATCAATGAATAAATATACAAAAACTTATCATCATGCATTGATTTGATTTTTATAATTATGGCACTCTTGGCAAGTTTATGCTACACTCTTCAAAAAATAAAACTTTTTATAAATAAAGAGGGAATTCGTACCAATATCACCTTATCATAAGATTTCTACCTCTTGAGGCTTAAGCATCATTCCTTGGAAGTTCATGAGTATGAATTGAATTTACCTCCCATAATTTTTCATTAAGCTCATGCTTTAGGTTGCATACCTACAAAACAAGACTATGCAACTTTCTTTGGTATCCAAACCATTTTGGGTCCACGAGGGTTAGCACTTAGAATTATAGCCCCTTTAGGCTTCCAAATTCTTTTTGTTTTGACAAATGAGTTTTTGTAGGATTTTTCCAAATCGCCTTTGTCAAAAACATATCTTTGACTCCCCAAAGTTTTATCAAAATTTTCTTGCCATTTGAAAACTTAGTCAAGGTAGGGGTTAAGTTATCAATCTTTTCTTTTAAAGAAATATTTTCTTTTCTAAGGCACAACAAAGATTGATTTTTCAAAATAGCTTGCTCATTTTCTCTCTTCAACTCCTCATTAAGTTTATTCAAATTTTCAATAACATTTGAGAGAGAAGAGATTTTCTTTTTTAAAAAAATATTTTTATGAGCAAGTTTTTTGCATTCTTTAAGTAACTCATCAAAAGCAATTTGAAGCTCTTTGTAATTAGAGGATTCATCAAGATTAGAGTTTACCTCCTCTTCTTCTGCCATGAAGCAAAAATGAGCTACAACATCTTTATCGCTTGATGCTTTCAATGAGTCACTATCTTCTTCAACATCTTCACGAGCTTTCATAGTGAGCTCATATGTTGTAAGGTTGCCATTTAAGTCACTTAAGCTCATATTGTTGAGATTCTTTCCTTGAAGAATAGAGGTGGTCAAAGAATCCTAATCTTTAGGAAGACACCTAAGTATTTTTCTCTCCAATTCATCATTAGTATAAGCTTTTCCAAGAGAACTCAAAGGATTAATAATAGTATTAAATCGAGTAAACATTTTAGAAATAGTTTCATGCTTTTTCATCATAAATAATTCATATTCACATACAAGCATGTTGATCTTAGCTTCTTTAACTTGAGGTGTTCTTTATAGGTAACCTCTAGAGCATCTCATATCTCTATGGCGCTAGTGCATCAAGAGATTTTACTAAATTCATTTGGGGCAAGTGCACAATATAAAAGATTCATAGCTTTAGCATTGATTTCAATGAGTCCCTTGTCATTGCCATCCCATTCTTCTTGGGTCTTAGTGGGTGTATAGGGTCCATTTTCAATGACCTTCCACACTTCATAGTTGGAGGCCTGAATAAAAATTTTCATTTTTATTTTCCATAAATTATATAGAAAGCCATTAAACAAATGTGGCCTTAGGGTCAATTGACCTTCGGTAAAAAGAGTTCCAAAATATTTTGACATGATCTTAACTAAAAAAAAATTAGAGCCCTGTTCTGATACAAATTGTTGGCCTAGATAATCAACCCTAGAGGGGGGGTGAATTAGGTTGATGTAAAATATATGGAACTTTAAAAAGCTTTTGCAAATATAGTAAATTAAATAATGATGCAATTAGCACAATTAATGAAAGCAAATAAATAAGAGAGAGTTAGAGAAATCAAACACAAGATATAATGAGGTTTGGCTCTCCCGCCTACATCCTCACCTCAAGAACTCCGCTTAAGGGTTCCAAATCCACTAACCAATCTCCTTGTTGGTGAAGATCAAACCCAATCTACTTATGGGTGTAGATCAAATCTTTACAATAAGCAAATCCCTTTTGCTTAACAAGGGTTATTCCTAACCCTCTATCTCTCAAAGATAGATGTGAATGAGATACAATAACAAATCCTTCTTGATAGGGTGAATAGAAAATTAAGCTCAACCTAATATGATATGAACAATGAAAGCTCAAGTATGTGGATCTAGGGCTTGATAATGGATATGAAGAGTATAATCATTTTCTTTTTGTTAATCCATACTCCCAAAGTGTTTGGAACACTATAAATATATGTGGATCTAGGGCTTGATAATGGATATGAAGAGTATAATCATTTTCTTTTTGTTAATCCATACTCCCAAAGTGTTTGGAACACTATAAATATAGGCTGAAATGGTTTATGACCATTGGGAATGAGCCCAATAAAAAATAGAGTCGTTGAAGCACTTTTTAGGGCTTAGAAACTAGCCGTTATAGCGTCAGAATCGCAAATTCAGTCGACTGAAACACCAATTCAGTCGACTAAATTGGTGACTCAATCACCTAATTCAGGCAGAATCAGTATGACACATTTTCATCATTCTCTATTCAATTAAGTCGACTGATTTGACAAATGAGTCGACTGATTTGGGCAAAGACTAGTAAAAAGTGATTTTCCAAGAAATTTGATTAATTAAGTCCAACCACTTTAACTTAGGCCTTATGCAAATTATAAAATCAATTGGTTCAAGGGTCCTAAGGTCCATCTAGGTCACTTGAGTTTTACCAATCAACTATTTACATGAAGTCCTAACTCTCACCCAAATATCCAAGTCTTCAATAACTTCGAGTCCTCTTTTGTTGGGGTTCTTGAGAGTTGGAGTCTTCTCTTCTTTGAAGCTCTATGCTTCTCTTGATCTTTCACTTAGTGAAGCCATTTGATTTGCCTTTGATCTCTTGCTTTCTTCTTGTTTGCTTTTCGATAACTCATTTGAGTGTGGAAAGTCCTAACTTATAATGATCAACTCAATGATAAACATTAGCTCATAATCATCAATTTTTTATTATCATCAAAATCACAATATATTCATGGAATGAAACATTGAGGCTAACAATAACAAAAATTTTGATTCAATTCCTTAAAGCCTTGAATCTGATTGCAATTCATTACCAAAACTAAAACCCTAATTACATGAAAAGGGTGATGATTTACATGAGATCCTTAAGTCTATGGTTGTTGGTTATCTTAGGAATTGAACTAAAGGGAAATAAGAATGTGGAATAACTTGAATAACAAAAATTTCCTATCAATTCCAGGCAGCCCATGAATCTGATTATGTTTCAATACAAAACTATAAACCCTAACTAGAAGAAAGGTTTAAATACTTACATTTCTTTATATCTTCTTCTTTTTCCTTCAAACTTTGAATCCGGACAGCAATGGTTTGAGCAACCCAAGTGTTCTGCCTTTAATGGTATCTGTGAACCCTAAAAAGGAGTTAGGGCCCACACGGGTTGAAAAGGAAAATGGTGGGTTTGAAAACGAAAAGGAAAGGAGTTGCCACCTTATTTTTTAAAGGAAACAAGGAAAACCCTAAAAAACAGTTTTGTTTTAGGAAAACAAAAGAATGACTCCGTGTTTAAAAATGGTAAGGCAAAAGATCTTTTGGAAACCAAAGAAATCGGGGATTCGGAGGCTAAGTTACGATATGGGAAGGTTCTAGGCAAAGCCTATGGGCACCCATATCGCCCTAAACGGTCTCTTAATTTAATTGGGCCAAATTAAAGTCTTAATCACACATCAATTAACAATTATCATCACAAGACAGCATGCATATCATCTATTCATTCATCCATATAAGCAATTAAATCAAAGAAAAACAAAAAAAAGAAAGAAGGGGGAGAAAACCTAGGATACTTAGTATCCTAGGGCGGACTTGAACCTCACGAAGAGCGCCTACGTACCATGTATGGAAATACATGGATCAAAGTCCACGTAGTTCGAAAGGGAATAGGGTTATAACCTAATAGAGGCCTATGGTAAACCTTAAGTTTCCTTTCAAGAAAAACATGGTAAGTTTCCAAAATAAATGATTCTCAAAAGATTTTTGGTAAATATGGAATTTGATAAAAAAAAATGGAAACTTTGATTTAAAAGGTATTTTTTTTTTATGAAAGGATACTATAGGAATCTACCATACCCCTCTATTAAGGAATAACCCTAGGGGGGGAGAAAGGGAAAGTTTTAAGGAAAGGAAAGAAGGGTGAATTGGGGCACCCTCATACCCTACTTACCTTTAAGCAAAAGCAACTTGTCAAAATAACCACCCTATTGCATAAGGTAATTATCTTATTCGTAAGATTTCATCTTGCAATAGCCAAAATAACCACCCCACATTAGTGGGGTAGTTGCACCTGTTGTACCTATCAAGCACTTGCAATTTGCATGCAAAAAACACCAAAAATACCAACCAACCAAGCTAGTTTCCAATCAAGCAATTATCATGCTCAAACATAGGCTAACACATGCTCAAAACTCATCATTAAAGCCATTAAACAGATCTGGACAGAATTGAAATAGAGCTTAAAATCAACCATAAATAATGTAAACAACATGAATCATAAGCTAACTAAAACCCTAACTCAACCCTACATGCAATGACATGCAAAAAACCCTAAAATCAACTATATGAATGCTAGAAATATCATAGTTACCTAATATGGAACACATATGCAGCAACTATGAAGAAAAAACAGAGAAAATCCCTAAGCTATCATGCTATATGCAACTAAACCAGCACAAGGATGATAAAAACCCTAGAATCACACTAGTGCATAAAATCCCATGAAGTAACCCTAAATCATGCAAAACAGAATATGAACAGCATTCTAACCATCCATATTAATCAATAGAATGATCCACACATGCTAAAGACATAGACTTTCACATGAAATAAAGCTATTCTAAGCATAAACTCAATTTCAGCACTAAGGAAACCCTAGAATCCCAAACATGCAGTAAATCACATGGAATAGCATCCTAGCATACTAAATAGCCCATAAATATCATTCTAAACATGCATACTAGCTAATAGAAGCAACAAGATATGATAAAGACATAAACTTGAACATGAAATAATGACTATTCAATGCAAAACCCTAGAAAAGACTCTAGAAACCCTAAAAACACAAACACTCGTAAAGTCACATGGAATGACATTATATCATGCAAAACTAGCCATAAACAATATCCTAATCATGCATTCTAAGCATTAGAAGCATCAACACATGATAAAAATATAAACTTGCACACGAAATAATGCTATCCTATGCAGAAAACCCTAATTTGAATGAAAGAGAGAAAGGGGGAGAGGTATACCTATGGTGGCTGCTGTAGAGAGTCCTCCTCCTCTTATGCACTGCTGAGAATTCCTTCCTTCAAGCCTTCAAGCCCAACTTCAGCCTTCCTTTAAGCTTTCTCTCTCACTCTCTCACTCAAAATTTAGGTTAAACTACCCTAAGGATGGTTGCCATAGCCTCCAAGTCTCATACATGCCTCACACTTCAGAAATTGCCTC